>KZ308119.1:1511784-1583028 GCA_000376725.2 Ladona fulva
ATATATATTTTATTTTTAATAAAACCCACCCAGACCCAGGGCTCCACTATCAGGGCTTGTGGATAGCCAAATGGGCTGCATGTTCACTCTCCTGGTCCTTTGAGCAGCCATGGGATTGATTTCCAGTTGTGGCTTACATGTGTGAAACGACTTTATTTGTCACAGCACTTTTAATAAAACTATTCTCCCACTATGTGGCAGGTATTCTAACTGCTGAACTACCCTACTGTATCTCCTCCACACTGTTAAGGGAATGCTTTAAGTACTTTATTATAGCAGCTCCTAAATTATCTGTGAAGTGTATCTTCATTATGAAAAGGTACTACCAGAGTGAGAACAATGCCTTAATGGCATAAGATTGAGTTGTAGAACTTTTTTTCATAATCTAATAATCTGATCTACTAATCATTTTGTTTTTCTTAGGCGAGTAGGTATTCAACTCCTGAAAATAATCGCCTTTGTACAAATTATTTTCTAGATTGTTTGAATTGATTGTTATCCAGTAGCAGCCCAAGTGAGGAGTGTTTTAGGTGCTTTGGTTGATAATATTATTGCATTCATTTTGCTGATAGATAAAATCATATCATTTGATAAAAATGAACAATAAAATTTTCTGGTGAAACAAAATAGTTCAAAAAGATGTATTACTAAATTATATAGAATCAAATGAGTAGATAATCTGCTACATAATAGCTGCTCTTTGACAACTGACCATTGTGAAACTTTTGCAAGATAAAAGAACAAATTTTCTAGCCCCTTTTTCCTCACTTTAGACCATATAATGACTGATTCTTATCAGTTGCCAATGCAGCAGAGCAGGGATATAGTTTTGTAAATCAAAATCTTTATCCCCAAAATTTTGCTGCTCCAAGGAATGGAACTTGCTTTACTTATGTTACTAGCCTAGCCCTATCATTGTGTTCTTTCAATATTGGAAATAATTTATATATTAATTGGAATTTAATCTTTCTCTTTTATTCTGATAATCTATTAAAATTGATCTAAATACTCGCATGTCCTAGAATTGTTTAATGTGTCATTTTATTATGTTTAAACTTAACCTATTTTGTGTATAGGATTATTGGGAAAGCAAGATTTATTATTTATGAGATTTTATGCCAATCCATGTTTTTAAATATAAGAAGAGCTCTTACATTTTATTAGTTCCCAATTGTTTTTAAAGCTTTATAGTCTTTTCTTAGAGGTTAGGTACTGGATGAATATACCATGGTACAGCCTAGCATCTCACTGAAGTCATGTTTTCCTAACTAATTGTAAGTTTGTCTGAGCAATGGCATTCTGAAAGTCAGTTTGCATTCTGTAAAAGATCATGAAATTGATTTATGCATTATGTAATTTTAAAAAAATATGCTAAATAAAAACACTTTTGAAACTCAGGGGCTCATCATTAGGCATTTTGTTATGATTGAACTTTCATGTTTTATCACTATACTTATTTATCATTGATACCTTATTCCCATAGAAAAACTTCAATATTCCTTTTAAAATGTAAGAATTCTTTTCAAGCATTCTGTTTGAAGACATGCTTGGGAAACATGGCTTTCAAGGATGGAGACTGCCTAGAAAAGTTAAAAAAGGAGTATTTTCTTGTTGTATAATATAAATCTAAGGGCATTTAACCCTTAATATTAATGGTTGAAATAACTATTTTGGGAAATAAATTTCTGTCTATAGATCACATATGCATCTAATTTATCAGTGTTCAATGATAAAGGTTTAAATGTGTAATCATTTGACATAAGTTTTGATTAGATTTTCATCCAAATGTGAAATTTGGATGTCGTTCTGGAAGGAAGAATTCACCAAATTTAAGCACAATGGATTCACTGCGCTGCGTTACATATTGAATTTATGTTATTGGAACTAAAATAAGAGATTTTTCAATGCCTTTCTTTAACATACATTGCTAGTCATTTTAAAAGCCAAGTCATTAATTAAAAATATAATTAAACCATTTTAATAAAATCTAAATTAGATAATTGATTCGCTCAAAGATTATTACATTTAAATAAAGAACTAAAAAAAAGACTACATAAGGATATTTCCAGACAGTAGCTCACCTAACCTTAAAATAAATATATAAAATTATTTTATTACCTTAATATCACAACAAAATCATCTTAATTACACAATAACTTCTCATATTTAAATGCGTTTTCATACTGTAAAATGTTGTGACATCATTTACACTAAAATAAAGTATAAAATTCAAAGTATGGGAAGTAAGACAATGTACAGGAAGGAAAATCCCATTAAAATAAAAGTTAATTACCATAACTGTATACTCTACTGAGAGGTAGATTTTTTTAATGTTAAAGTTCTGCTAAATTATAAGTAAAAGGAAATTGTATTTGTCAAAATGTTAACATGTAAACAAAGTAATTGACTTAAATGTCTTGGAAATTTAGTTTTCATGGAAGAATGGCTGGGAAAGATCAGCTCTTTTTTGAGAGAAATTGTACAACAATTTTCCAGTTCCACTCTGCTTAAGAAGACCTTCCTTGAGGACCTTGAGGAAGAGGTGCAGTTGCTCACATTGGCCTTATACTGCATATTTACTTGCACATGGTTCAGTTGCTCACAAATTGTAGGCAAATCATGAAGCTCAGCTTGCATCGTCCTCTTAAGAGCTAATTTTTTTCTGATTTTGCTTTCTGATGCCTTCTTATCTTGTAACATATCTTTCTGGTGAAGATATGTCTTCCAGGAAAATAGGTGTTTAAATTTGTTTCTTTAACCCATAGGATACTTACCGGATCTTTCCCATTGCACTGCATGTTTAACATAGATGTGAGCTATGGAAACCTTTATAATTCAAGATTGTCCTTAAATAATACAATAGCAGTAAATGTCACACTAAAGCTGATTTAAATAATTTAAAAAATCTGGAATTTCTGTTAATTTCATGTCGCTAAAAACCTACCATCGTAATAATCATCTCCTCTCCCAGTAGTAAACTGCTTGTATTTAATTACACTTTTGCTCTAATCTGATCTGTAGGATTTTATCAGATTGGATGTAAGACTTTTCAGTTGTAATACACAAATATCTGAAAAAGTAGAAAGTAGCAGGACCTCCTAATGTTGTTCTGTTAAACTAGATTGAAGATCTTAAGAGCACCTTTTAATGATTTTAATGTAGGAAGTGTCCAAGATTATGTAGATTCAGCGATTCAGAAATAATATCTTTTGTGTTATTAATTACATGGAATTTTTAAATACTTCTACTACCCTGACAGGCAATGGAGAATGGAGATTTTAATGTGGTGTGTAAAACTGAAGTGGTAAAGCTTACTCTTGATCCATACTGGAGGAAAATGTCCATCCCTGTAAGAATTTTGTGCAATGGAGATTTTGAACGGACATTGAAGGTATTGATATCAAAATTAGACTATTGATTTATTTTAACATAATTTCTTTTCTATGTAATAACACAGCATTCTTTTTTAATACACTGAGTTCTTCAAATTATAATTGATGTACATATATTAATAAGAATTTCTGAATGAAATAACTTCGTTTTTATTAAATTAATTAAACTTTTTATTTCAGGTTGTATGCTATGATTGGAACAGAAATGGAAAAAACAGTCTAATTGGAGAATTTGAAACCAACCTAAAAATATTAAGTGAAGGACCTGGATTCAAAAACATGTATACATTAATCAATAAAGAAAAAAGGGTATAAAACTCTTCCATTTGTCCATTCATTCAAGTTATTAAATTCAGTTCTCTAAAATTTCAAATGACTATTATGTCCTCCATTAACAAGGTTTCTGATAACATAAATCCTATTTGATGAAACCAGATCTTGATTTTGTAAAATGTAGAAAATGGTTAATGTTAGAACATTACAATCAATACAATTTGATGTTATACTAATTACATTGACCCGTAATTATATTAAAAATCGGTTAAATTAGTCACATACTCTCTTCTACAGAGAGATATATTGGACAGCATGTGGAGATATTGTGCACTCTCAACTATATATTTCATCTACTCGCTACAGTTAACCCCATTATTCAATATCAGGATTTTAATTATCATACTGTAGTGGAGAATTAGCAATATTTCTAGCACAGGAATAAGTATTTCATTTCTAAATTAGATTTGATTTATGCATTTATTTCTTACAGGAACGGAAAAGTAACTATCAGAATTCCGGGAAGGTTTCTCTAATATATTATGAACTGCAAACTTTGTACTCCTTTATGGACTACATAATTGGAGGCACTGAAATCCATTGCTCATTTGCAATAGACTTTACAAGTATGTTCATTGTTATCTCCTTTTTTAATAGTAATAATAATAGAATGCATTAAGGTGTAAAGGCACAAATACTCTATATTTCAGCTGAGAAACACTCAATTGATGTATCTTCATTTTCTTAATTTAATCTTTGTTTACCCTTTGCAATGGCAAACAGGAGTCTGAAAATTTCAGAGTTAAAAGTCATTTTTTGGTGCTATAGTTGTCCTTTATTCAAGTTATGAATCAAAAATGTATTGAATGAAATATTCATGAACCACTGTGTTATGATTCCATTTGCTTGGAAACATTTTTATGTTATAAGTAATTGCTACATTTGCATATAATTAATATTGCATGGAGCAAGTTCTACCATATAGATTACTATATTTTAAAATTGCATGTTGCATGCGATTTGCATTTTCAGTGCTTGATAACTCACCTGATTATTTTAAAGCAATTTGTGGGATCATAAATTAATTCAGTAATAATAAATTGAAGTAATTTACTGATTAATATTCAGTCAAGAATTAAATCAATCAATATTTATAATAATTAATTAAAAAATATCTGAAATAAAATTGCTATATATTTCAAGTATAAGAAAGTTAATTCTGCATATATTAGAAACTGTTTTTATCCAAGTCTAATTGATATCCCCAAAATTGTCTCCTGATTTACATTTTAGCTCTTCAGCATCTATGATTTATATGTCTTAATTATGGGTAAAATTATTTTACCCAAGAATGAATAGAAACGAAGAATATCAACATGACTGGGACTCAGACTCTGGTCTTCCATTTTCTGGGCAGACTTGAATGACTTGAGCTCAGGTACCAGTCATGTCAATGTTATTTACTTGAGTTTAAACTCATGTTTCCAGGGACATACCTAAACATGAAGTAAAAACACCTTGCCCTTTTAAAATTTGGTATTTTGATAAATTAAATGCATTTTACCATTTTATTCTCAAATAACTTTTATTGCTCAGAAGAATTATCACTGATAACTGCTTAAGACTGATTCACTGTATTTTATTAAATAAATGTATCACTAGAGTGGTACTTGCAATCAAATTCCTTTGCGCCAGCTCAAGAGAGAAGCTATCCAAAAATGCAGATGGTCTTCCAAATATCATAATTTTGGAGTGGTATACAAGATGAGGCATGCTATGGATGAGCACAAGTGATGATACACAGGTAATAACTTTAATATAGTAGATATGAATCACGTTGAGCTGTTTTCAGCTACTTGTCTGTTTTAGAAGATGATATACCCAATTAAACGCCATACATGAAATATAATTAATACCTGCTGCATATGTTAAATTCAAATTTGGCCATAAATGAAGTACAGAGTTCCTTGAAATCTGTAGACATTTAAATTCTGATGAAGCAGGTGTGACCTTATGAAAAAATATCAGCAGAATGAGTCTCAAAAAATAAATTATGGTTTTGCTGAATATATTCTCTTATATTAGCGTTTCCTATATCAGAAAATTATATAAAAAATAGGCATATTTAGTTAGTTTTTCCCATGGTGTGTTTTTAATTTAATCATTTCCCTTTTTATGTTATTTGTTATCATATGTTTATAACTGATGATTTATTTCCTTTAATAGAATGGAGTCTTATGGAAGTATGTTTTATAAATTCAGCTATTGTGTAATTCAGATTAATATAACAGAATCACTTCAGTATTTAACTCAAATTCATGTATACTTTAAGAACTAGAATATAAATAGTTATATATGTAATATAAAGTGAACTCCCAGCTATCCCCAGGCCGATTATATGGTTTTCAGGTAATCCGTAAACCATATTACATGGGTGTAAGTGCTAAAATATGATAACAGATGAAATTATACATAATTATTTCTAATCTTTAACTAAAAATATTGCTCTAAGAAGAAGAAATTTTCTATAATTTAATATTTTAATATTATTACTTTTCTTTGGGTTAAATAATAAACTCTCTCTCATCATAGATGAATCTAAATTCAAGAAATGTATCTTGAATATTATAATATTTTCTATGAGTGAATTAAAATTCATAGATCATGAGCCAAAGAAAATGAATATTTGTTTCATATAACCTTAAAATGGAAATATTAAGAAATTCCTTTACTTCTAGGTATCTTAAATTTATTTACATATCTACCATTGTAAGTGCATGATTTTGCCAAAAATTTCATTTTTATATCCTACAATTTCTAACTATTTTCATAATTTTTTCTTTGGCCTTCACATTGCATTATGGAATCATTCTCAATTTCACAGCTTACCAGGCACATTAGAATTTCATTTTTTTCAATAGAAACTCTGGATAATATTCCATTACCTATGAATTATTTGACATTTCACACTATATGCAAGTTAAGAATCTCACTTAACACATGCAAGCCTTTATAATTTACCTTATCAGCACTTTCAACTTTACCATAATTCACATTATAACTTTCAAAGACCAATTTGTAAAAATACTGCAAATAAAATGTTTGTGAACTAAAATTCTGGTTGGTAGTTATGAATTTAAGTATAGTGAAGGGAAAAAAACTTAAAGTTATTCTCAAACTTATTCAGTCATAATTCATGAAAATATTCATCTACATATGAATACCTGACTACTATGAGATGAAGCTTACACATTAGATATTCAATAAATAATTATATGTAATGAATATAATGAAAACTAACTTCTAATCTGTAGTTGAAAATCCCAAGGAAGAATGGACTTGAAAAAAGTCTGACAGGACCGGGAATCGAACCTGGGTCTCCCAATTGCCAGTGGCAATGGTGGCTCCACATGGTGGTATGCCAACGCCAACGCAAAGTCCTGCCCACAAAGTCTCCCGAATGCCTTAGAGAAATGTTCTGCTGGGATAGCTCAATGGACAGAGCACCTGACCGGCAATTGGGAGACCTGGGTTTGATTCCCGGTCCCGACAGACTTTTCTCAAGACCATTCTTCCTTGGGATTTTTCCTGGGTGCATACCATCTTGTGCAAAATCACCATTACCGGTTTTCCTGTGTAGTTGAAAAATTAATAATGATGAATTGTTTTCGTCTCACATCAAATTTGTTTCATCATGGTACTAGGTAATTTGTGTAACTGAAAAAAAGTTAATCACATGTACCATTTGAATTGTGGAATTCATTTTTGTTATGAAAAATTTCTTTAATTTACGCATATAATTACCATATTTATTGGTGTATGACATATACTATTTTCCTGAAAATTTAGGGCTGAAATTCTCCATCCATTATATGTGTATACTACTTCTTTATTAATGTTAAATTTAAATCTACTTTTAAAAGCTATATTAACATCAAAATATTTATACTTTTGCTTATTGAGTTATCTAAGAAAGTTCTGAGTTCCAATCCTTCTATATTAAATTTAATTTGGTTTTACCAAAATTTCCTTCTGAAAATTATGGCCCATGTTATACACAGATGCATGGTATATGCCAATAAATAAAGTATTTATTTCTTTTAATGAATCAAGTGAATTTTATTCCTTGAAATGTATCTTCTAACATTCTTAACGAAATTATCTCATGTGCTTAGGCTCAAATGGTGACCCATCTTTGCGGAGCTCTCTTCATTATATCAGCTCAACTCTTAACAGCTATGAAATAGCTATTCAAGCTGTAGGAACAATTATTCAAGATTATGCTAGTGACAGAGAGTTCCCAGTGCTAGGGTTTGGAGCAAGATTGCCACCTGATGGAAGAGTCTCTCATGAATTTTTTGTGAATATGAGAACAGATCATCCATATTGCAAAGGAATTAATGGCAAGTATCTCAGTCAATGATTTTTTCTCTCGCAATGTAATCTAAATGATCCCTCAGTATTTTAAAACATGAAGTATTTTATCATGAAAAGAGGTTTCATAATAAGGGTACTTTTTCAGGTGTTTTGGAAGCATATCATTCTTGTATTAGGAAAGTTCAGCTATATGGACCCACAAACTTTTGTCCGGTTATTAATCTTGTTGCCAGATTTGCTTCTGTCTACAGGGATGGAGCACATTATTTTGTTCTTCTTATCATAACTGATGGAGTTATTACAGATATGCAGAAAACTGTGGAGGTGAGTTGATGCAGAGATTATAATATATGTATAAGAAGTATCATTCCCATCTAAAAGTGGTAAAAAAAACAGTCAGAGTGAAGTGAAACAATTTGTACTTTAATCAGTCTACTTACATCCAAGATTTCAAAATTAATTTTTATTTTATTATAAATGGCATGTCCACATTTCTATTATACTCCATGAAGATATGAAAGATTTATAGCCAGTGCTGGTCTTTCTTACAAATTATGTTCGTGCAAAACTGATAGAGATAAATTTCCAAAAGATAAGTAATTGCTGTAGTGAAAAGTCTAAAAATAAAGAGAAGGATCTTGCATTTTTCTCCCTTGAGCAATTGAGAAATAATATTCTGAACCATGTTCAGCTCTCTGAGAAAGAATCTAAATACTTTTACACGAGTATGGACCTGGGTCCCAGAGGACCCTTATCTTTATATTTGATTTTTAGATACAACCTAGTAAAAAACTGATAAAAATTGAATAAGGATAATAATTTAAACAGAAAATGGTGAAAAAAGTGAAATACATAATTTACCACTAAAAAAAATGAAATATTTTCCTTTCTATGAGGATAGCATTTGAATCATACAAAATATTAGTACTTTAAATGAAATTCAGTTAATTTTAATTTAGCTTGATTCATATGAGTTAGAAATTCAATAACCCCATCATTGCAGAGATTGAAGTTGCATGACATATAGTAGGGAGCTGGGCCTCCAATGAACCTCAATGCTATGCATTCTCATGACTCCTATTATTTAAATCAAGGTATACTTTTTATTGTTGATTTTAAGATCCAAATGTAAATACTTAAGGTATCACTTTTGGTAAAGAAACTTTTAAGGATTGTTTTTTTATATTTCCTGGGTCTCTGGAGTCCTGAGTACTCCAAGTGTCAAATAAGAAAATAGACAAAAAGTTCTACCCTGGTTTTAGAATAGAATATTTATCGATGGGCATTGCCCTTTACAAAAATTTAAAATACTGATACATAGGATGCACAAAAGAAGGATATAAATGAGAAATAACACATCAAGTTACATATATGCATACATGTGTGCTATATGCATGCTTACAATATACATACATATATATTAAATATGCTCAATTTCAGGGATGGAACTTGTGAAACTTAAATCTTTTAAATTTATAATCTGGCTGTGATTGATATTGTTGTTTGGTTTTCATAATACTACTATTTTATCATTATTGTGTATAAATCTAGGCAATTGTCTGTGCTTCCTGTCTTCCTTTATCAATCATTATTGTTGGAGTGGGCGAAGCTGACTTTACTGCTATGGAGGATTTGGACTCTGACACAATGCCTCTCACTGCTACAGATGGCACAAGAGCTGTCCGAGATATTGTTCAATTTGTTCCCATGAGAAACTTCTTGCAACCTGGAGTTGATCCTCAGGTAGCTAGGATAAAATTAGCCAAGGAGGTTCTTGCTGAGATTCCTGCTCAATTCTTGAGTTACATGAGACCAAATCGAATTGTACCTCGCCAAACAGCACCAGCAGAGGAGACTGCTGAACCAATACCATTACCTCCTGATCCTGAATTACTTTAAAAATCACAGGATTCTGTTTAATCCCAAAATGAAATCATATTGCATTTATGCCAATTATTCTTTACATTGAAAAGTTAAAATTATACACCCAAAGGTTGGGAGATGACTGAATATTAATTCACTTTGGGAAACTACAAAATTTTATTGCTCATTAATATGCTTAGGATTTCTTCTAAACAAATGAAGACCATGGTTAGAATGTAGAAGAGGACTTGCTCATATTAAAATATTAAGGAGTCCTTCCTTACAAAAACACCCGAGCCAATGTTCATCAGTTTTAACTGATGGTTTACAACATTTAGGATTTCAGCTCAAATGTTTGTGTTCAAAGGAAGTAATTTATCATTTTAGCAATAGAAAGGGAGACCATTCATCTCTCAATTATTGATTAAGGAACATGATATTTCTAAATCTAAAAGGTCCTTCAAGGTGCCCAAATGCTCATATTTCCAGTTCCTATGCTACATACATTCTATTTTGTTCTGAGGGTACTATCAGTTGGATTTTGGTCTGAATTCAAGTTTGATGCATTGGGCACATTGCAAAATTGAGAATACAACTGGACCACATAGAATCTAATTAGCTAATTTTATATTTTCCTATTGATTTTAGATTCAATCAAAAATCATTTAAAATAAAAAATCATAGTCATTTAGTAATATAATTCTTCTCGGCAAGTGTTTTGGCAACACTCTAATATTGGTATCACTTTTTTGATTATTGATGCAAGAAATATTTATTATAAACTATTTTTAATTTAGTAAAGTTATTTAGCTTACCATGAAAACTATATGCAAAATGATTTACACCCTGTCTCATTGGTATGACTACTTTATCATTCTAATTGACTGATAATCTTAAGATCTGATTCCTTGAGATGTATTTAATGTGCCTATAGTCTCTGCAAATTCATTTGTAAGAGAAGCTACTATGGAAACAGGAATCAAGATATTTATAAGATAGATATGTTGTTGCTAATGTTAATCTCATCAAATAAGAGAGTGGAATTAAGATTTCCAAAAATGTAATTTTTGCACATAAATCCATTGTGCACTTAATTTTTGAATTTCCAATTTGAGGATAACAGTGTCTTTTTGCATAAATCACTATTCTTAATTTCTCTTGTAGTAATAAACCATATCCATAGAAATAATTACTGGACAGAACTGAAGTTAAAGCTATGCTGTGATATTAAATGGAATTTACATACATTTTCAAGTTAAACTCTCATTATCTAAAATAATTTATTGAGTTGAAAAATCCATCTTTTTGCCCAATACTTATTTTATACTAGCGTCTCTGGATAAATCTATTTTCAGAAGTTTAATAATTCATCATAGTGATATTGAAAAAATACTTTTAATAAATTATAAGAAGAAAGNGAAGAAAGAATAAGATATTTTTTTCCATCAAGTAGGTTAAATAACATAAATATGAAGGTATCATTTCTCTTAATAGCATAATCATATCACTCAGTAGAAAATATGAATGTGAGTGTTAATTTATGATAATTACAGCTTAACAAATTTACTTAATTCTTTTCAGTTAATGTTAAAATCACTTTTTTAAATATGAATGAAAAAAATGAACTTAGGTCCAAAATTCTAGGTATCATGCTAACATGTATATTTTATTATTTATTGTGTAGATTTGTGAAACTCTTACACTTTTTGTAGATATTATATGAAAACAAATTATTTTTCATCCAAACCAATGCATGGTTAAGGGTCACCTTTTTACTTAATCATAAGAGTGAGAGATTTCCTTTTCCTTTATCTCACTTAATCAGATTTATTAATTGTGCACTAATTTAATCACTGCTTAATATTTTGCCTGTTCACTTAAGATGCTTCAGTGAAAAATATATCTCAATGACATCTAGGTTTGATTCCTGATAGAAAATTATTCCTTCATCCACCAATAAAGTTGGAATTTTCAGTCACAGATACTTAGATTTCCCTAAAAATGAGGAACTTGCTGTGATAAATACTTGCCTAAATTTATATTCAAGATAATGCAATTAGAGTGCTAATCACTTGTTTACTCATACATATAGTGGATCTAGATTAGTTTACTGTCATCACATTTCCTCATCTGTTATCTTGACCTTACCTAAAAAAAATCTCCAACTTCAAAAGTCTTATATATTTGTTTATCAAGGAATGCATTGAGTTCCGATCATTTCTAGTTCGTTGAATATCTACAAATGAAATAATTTTCTGCATTCCTTATATATTCCTTGTTTGTACTTACTTAAGGGTCATAAATAATAATGAGTAGCAGATTTTGTGGATAAGTTTGCTTTAATGGTAAAATTAATGACATTAAAGATGAAAAATCTTATTTCATGTTTTAATATGACCTTCAGCTGTTGAGGAAACATTTAATTACTAGCTCTTCGAGTTAAAATTTAATTGGCATTTTGAGCTCCACATATAACATAAGAGGTACATATTGAATAGCATTATCAATTAAGTATCGTTCAATAAAAATCCTGTCTCAGACCCAAACATATTTCTAGTCACTTGGCGCATAATAAATGCAGCCTGTTTCATTATCTACTCAAGTAGATAATGAAAATAATTGTGGCTCCATTTTTTTCTGCTGATGTGTCCACATCGATTTTTTCATTGGTTTTTTGATAGCCAAAAAATTAATTCCATGTTCAAAATTAATTCAAGGAACACTTTTAATTTTAAGATAACTATGTATAATGTTGTACAAAAATGTCATCCTTTAACTAGGGATTTAGCCAATTCTAGTAATGTCCCATCCTGCAACTATAGTTCCTTCATGGTTCCTATGGTATTTAAAGGTTACTGTAGGCTTAGATATAATTTTAATTATATTTTGGGTAAAAAATTCTTCAGTAATCTTGTACTCAAAGGTTTTTAATTAGCTGATTTTACACATTTGTTATAAATGACTCCAATTGTCCTAATCTTTGCTTCACTCTGGGAGTGGAATGATTTCCACCACAATTAAAACAATTGACCAGCCACTTCTCTGTAAAAATTTCAAATTTCAGCCACCACATGTGTTAAAGATACAAATCCTGTTTATTATTTTCCATTAGTTTCCTTCGCGTTGGAAATCATACTTGCAACTGGAAAACTTTTAAGGCTTTTTTATCCTCTAACACAGCTATTATTGACACTTCTATTGTCTTCCATTTAATCTTCTAGCTAGAACTCTTTCTCTATTATATGGAATTTCCATAAATATTTCTAATGAAAGTGAAAACTATGGTAAATATAAGAAAAATTAAGTTTGAAATGAAGGATGATAATTTACTTACTTTTCAATTTTAGTTAACTGTTACTGAAAAGTTTACACTTTAAACCAGGTTATCCTTAAATATCCTTGTAGTTCTCATGATTGTATTATACCTCAAAGCTATTTCCATCTAATCTTCTGTCTCCTTTGGTGCATAATCTTCCAGCAGTTAAACTTTCACTTCATACAGCTTTTGCATCAATCTTTGAAGTATTATGTACATATCTCCTTTCTGTAATTTTCACTAAAAGCCTTGGGAGTATTTTTCTCTCATTTTTCCTTTGAGCATGAATTCTACCTAAAATTAACTCGTTTTGTTTCCATATGCTCATTTTATCTAATCCTCTTATTACATTCCCATTTAGGTAATTTGGAGCATGTATTATTCAAACAATAGAAAATAGAGTGGTTGTTATATTTCTCTCAGTTATATATTTCAGTATTCATATCTTATATACGTTATAAAACACGCATGATAATGACCATGAGCTTCATTTCTATAAAATTCAGCTCTACTGCTAATATACTTAAGTCTTCCTCAGATTTAGGACCAAATCTTTTGCCTTTGTCATCAAAATTACTTCATCTTCTTCATGCATTTTCATTTTTCTTTTCATCCATTTCCATCTTTTTCTTTGTTGGAGGTTCTAAAATTTTCTATACTCTCAGCAATCTTCCAATAGTTGTGTAGACATAGTTTGATTAGTTATGTTTTCTATAAAGTGGATTAGGAGCTAATAAAGCGTGAATCTCATTTAAGTCTGGCTGTAGACTAGGAATAACAATTGCTCTTAATCTGAATACAGGATTAGAGATTCTGAAACTTTGAATCATGTAATAAAAATTATTCTTCTAGTCTATTTAAGTTTGTCTGGAATGAAAAAATATTCTGGGGATACTGTATATTCTTTATAGTTCTTTTTAATACAGAAAGAAAATGTATTCTGTCTTCCTTTTTGCTTCATGTGCAAACCTCTAAGCTAGAAGAATTGTTAATCAATAAGCCGATATAATTGAACTGAATAAGCATTACTCTATGACTGTAACATTTTCTACCATAATCAATTCAGCAAATTAGTCAAGGCGCTTATAATTCATGAAAATTGATGAAACTAAATAAATCTAAAATTTAGTTGAGAAAACTTAATGAACATTTGAATTTTCAAATTTTATGATCCTTATCAAAATGCAACCTTTTAATCCAGAAATTATGATTTACCTATAGAAGTATTAGCTCTTTATGTCTATATTTTCTAGGTTCTGCAGATTTTAATATCATGCATATATTTCAATTCTCAGGCATTTAAGGATACTTTCTCATTATTAAATCATGTTTTCTAATAAAAACCTGATCCCAAACATAGTTATATTTGAATCTGTCCTTAAGAAGGAATATTTCTTCAATTAAATTATCTCAAGTTATCAATAACTTAAACTTGCAGAGATATTAGTTACAGAGAATAGTATTTGTGAATCTCAAATTTAAGGCTATGCTTTGTTTTCATGTTTGTATTTTACTTAATACTGTAGAAATCTCTGTTTTCCAATGGAAGAATCTTACGGAATTACTTGTACTTCCTCATTTTTATGTTAGCAGGTTACTGTATCTGTATTCTGTATCACTAATTGTATTGTTGGTATCAGTAGTAAATAAATCTGCATTTTCTTGTTATCTATTGCTCTCATCTAGGTATAAAAGTATCCTACTGATATATAGAATTGCTACATTTGAACCATTAATAACATCATGATTGTAATAATAAATATGTAATTACATTATTACATGTAATACAAGATTGAACATGTAATATATATTCTGTATCACTAATTGTATGATAACTAAGTGAATTGTTTGATAGTTTCATGCCATACTCTTGTCCACAAAATTGAAATGTTTCTATTTTCTAAACTATTTTTGAAATCTTTCTTACTATCCATTTTTTAAATGATAACTTGTAAAAGTGGGTTGTACTTCAATGGTAACAGTCCTTAGATTCGTAACAGTAGGTATATATACATATATATATATGGAATCAAAAAGGTCTATATTTTATTATTTATTGTGTAGATTTGTGAAACTCTTACACTTTTTGTAGATATTATATGAAAACAAATTATTTTTCATCCAAACCAATGCATGGTTAAGGGTCACCTTTTTACTTAATCATAAGAGTGAGAGATTTCCTTTTCCTTTATCTCACTTAATCAGATTTATTAATTGTGCACTAATTTAATCACTGCTTAATATTTTGCCTGTTCACTTAAGATGCTTCAGTGAAAAATATATCTCAATGACATCTAGGTTTGATTCCTGATAGAAAATTATTCCTTCATCCACCAATAAAGTTGGAATTTTCAGTCACAGATACTTAGATTTCCCTAAAAATGAGGAACTTGCTGTGATAAATACTTGCCTAAATTTATATTCAAGATAATGCAATTAGAGTGCTAATCACTTGTTTACTCATACATATAGTGGATCTAGATTAGTTTACTGTCATCACATTTCCTCATCTGTTATCTTGACCTTACCTAAAAAAAATCTCCAACTTCAAAAGTCTTATATATTTGTTTATCAAGGAATGCATTGAGTTCCGATCATTTCTAGTTTGTTGAATATNTTCAAAACAAAATGGCTTCATGGGGAGGTTTGACCCAGGATCCTAAACTATTGCACATTTAGTTTCCTATGCATTAAATCTGAGTGATTATTTATATTTTTTGTCAGTAATTACTCTAAACGTTAAAAGTATAAAAACATAGATTGTAACTGATTGCAAATAATAGCACACTTCAGCTGCTTTACTTGTGAATCAAAGAATTCTTCTCTCATAATTGTTAATCATTTCATTATGTACATTAATTTACTGTCTTCCGACTTCTTTTCTGAAACCTTCTTTCTGGAATAGCTATTACATCATATAGTTTTCTAAGTAAGGCTGTATCTCTAAAATCTTGACCTCCTAAATGTATCATGAAAAAATTCATCATTATTTATTCTTAATAATAACCATTCATCTCAGAGAAATCTTTGAGGCCATTTTTTAAAACCTCCTTAACTTAACAATGTTCATTTATCAATACATATTTAGGAAACCATTCCCAGTTAACCATCTATTCCTACTACAATTTCCAATCTCCTCTTTCAGGTGCATTTATTCAGCATAGTTATAGTAAATTTTAAATTGAAAATATATAGTTTAAACTGTACCAAGTGAGATATTTTATAATTTTTCCCTGGTTTTCATCTCAATAATGATGCAGCTGGAGTTCTCATTCAGTTTTCTGGAAGACATCATAGTCAACACAGTTTCCATTCATTTGGTCTCTCATTACATTATCTCAAGAAGATAGCAACTCTAGAAAGTGGTTGTACAGAAAAGGAATACGGTTGCAGTCTTTAAGAACTTGTATCAGAAAATTTAATGATAAGACTCTCTAAAACATCACAACTTCAGAGAAGAAATTTCTTTGTTGTAACTAATTATCAAGTGCAAAAACTTTCTTTCTCTTGCTTTTAACTTTAAAAATAGAATGAAATATCAATTTCTCCATAAATAATATTGTCTTGTACTTTGCATGCCACAGGGATGTAACTGGACTCATAATGTATGCAATCCAGCTATTCTGCCCAATTCTAGGGAGAAGACCCCTGTAAGTTACATCCCTAGAGCAAAGAACGTGTATGATTTTCAAATATTGCTGATAATGTATCTCTTTGATTTTTTAATGTAAAGTTGATGTAGTTGCTTATTGTCTCTAATAAATAAGCATTTAGCTTGCACCTTTGTTTTGGATTATTGGTTATTTTAACTGCTTGAAGGGCAGTCAGAATTCTTAAATCCATTCTATTTTTCTACAGGTACTCTTCTCAGACCAAAATTTTCTTCAGTTAGAAGAAATAATTAGAGCCCTCACCAGAACTTGTAATTTTTGCACTCTTCAAAAGTTGGGTGCTTTGATAGCGGCCAATAGAACTATACATAGATTATTGTTAATGCATAGTACAGCTGATGGAATTGAGGATAAGGATATCCATTTCACACCATAAAATCAAAGATTACCTACAAGATAAAGTTAAAGACCCTTCCTTGGCCTACAACTGTACTGTGCTGGAAGGGCTTGCAAGTTCCTATGACCTAGAGAGCTAATCTGACTGGAACTTTGTTCTTAGTACGGTCACCCATGCCAGAATGGTCAATAGGTAGGGACCAGATGATAAGTAGTCCACACAGTATAAATACCTCAGGGAAGCAGCTGCAAAGGTGTCTGCATCCCTATGGGGTGGCCAATTCAAGTGATGGTGTCACGTTGAAAATACTGTTGAAGAGGGCAATGGGAGGAACCTTGATTATCTATCCCATAAATATGATATATCAGAATTATGATATTGTTAATGGCATACTTGGGACTCAGCCCCCTAGGAAGAGTGTCACATCCAGCAATGATGGGAGTAAAGCCATCTAGGTTGTCATTCTGCAAAATGCTTACCCAGTAGATGACCAGAAGAGAGAAAATGGAAAGGAAATCTATGGTGGGAACTTCGAATGTTAGAAAAATATTAGGAAAAGGAAGTTGGAAAACATAAAGGTAGAAATGAAGAGGCCAAACATTAATGTACTAGGGCTATGTAAAGCTCAATGGAAGTATGGGGAGATTTTTAGAGTGTTGATGTGAGAGTTATTTTCAGTGAGGGAAATAACAGCGGGAGGGTTGTTGCAGTAGCGTTAGTCTAGAAAATGGGAGAAGCTGTGATATCCACTGAGCTAATAAGCAACTAGGTAATGTCAGTAGAACTAAAGGCTGAGCCAGGAAACATTTATAGTTCAGGTGTACTTGCGTACAAGTGATTGCAAAGAAGATGAAGCAGACTTAGTTAATGAGAAAATAGAAGACATTATAGGAAAGGTTAAAAGTAAAAAAACCTAATTGTAATTGGGGAATGGAATGTGAAGTTGAGCAAGGCAAGTATGTGGAAGAAGTGGGAGGGCTCAGACTAGGAAACAGAAATGACAGGAAAGAAATTTATAGTTTTGTAAGAGGAATAACCTCTGTATCACAAACACTCTTTTTCAGCACCATAACAGATGGAGGTACAGACAGAAAAAGAGATTGGATGGGTGCCAAAATGATCACATTTTGGTAAGGAGGAGGTTTGCTTTATCTCTCATTTCTCTGATAAGGGGCACAAAAATCATTGCCTCTTCTCCCTTTCTATACCCCTAAATAACCACAATTGGCTGAGAATCCTTCCCTTTTCATATGTGTGATGCACAATTACAGTTTCATCCAGTTCAACTTCCCCTCACCACCTATTGCCTCTTGATTACTTAGCCAATTGTCTGTTATCTCTGTGCAGAATGACCTCCAGTTGACTGAGGTCTACCTGGTTATTACCTAATCATCTATGGCAGTGATATGATTCCATAAATGGCTGAGGATGTGGTTTAAGAACTATTGCATTTTCCACAGAGGAAGCTTAGATGAGACTGAGGAGGTTTGACCAAGGGGAGATTTGACCAATGGGGAGGTCACAAACGTAACATGCGAGTTGATTTTCAAAACAAAATGGCTTCATGGGGAGGTTTGACCCAGGATCCTAAACTATTGCACATTTAGTTTCCTATGCATTAAAATTAAAGTTTAATGATGAGATTAAGCTTCTTACAAGGATTGTCTCTAAACCAATATCTAGGAAGAAAACAAACCTGGGCTCCCGAATAGCCAAGTGGGCAATGCGTTCGACTTCAGTGAAAGTGGTCCTGGGTTCGATTCCCAATAGGGGCTCACGTGCGAAGCTATGGAAGCACTTTTAACAATACAACTACTACCACAAATGTAACATGTGAATTGATTTTCAAAACAAAATTACCTCATGGGGAGGTTTGACCCAGGATCCTAAACTATTTTACATATAGTTTCCTATGTATTAATTATAAATGCTATGAGTCTTTTTTAGATTTTTCATTTAATATTTATATTATAGTTTGAAAACATGTACTACATATACCTTTCCTAAATTCTACATTCTACACAATGGCCATCATTTTAAGTTAATTATTATTAAAATACAAAATTCTTGTGTTTAAACAGTAACAGGAAATTTTTAAGCTACCTACATAAATTGTTTCTGAAGATATTGATAAGATTACTTTATGGTTTCCCATCCAACTCAACCCATTTCTATGTAGAATATACCATATATAGTTAGTAAAGCCTTTCCTGAAGATTTAAATCCCATCAACCTTCAGAATGGATTTAGGTGCACGGGAATTGGACCACTTAACTCTGATATTTCCAAAAGCTAATGCTCGAAAAAATAGAGAAGGCTTGGATAGACCAAACTACTTATTGATACCCCTACTAAGTTCAAATTTGATGCAGAAGATGGCAAACGAAAAGTAAAAAAGATAAAGGCAAAGAATGTAATGATAAATAAAGAAGAGCAAAAAGAACTTCACTGAAGAGGTTTTCAAGTGAAGAGTTACTGGGATTAACACAAATGGCCATCAGCTGTCTTGTGAAGGGAAGGTAAGAACAAAGTCACCTTCAGCAAGGTATTGGTAAAGAAAGACTTTGTCTTAGTTAAATTTGTGTCTAAAATCAATTTTTGCCCCTTCGTGGATTGAATGATTCAAAGCCAAAGAAGTTGAGTTTTTGGTCAACTTTTTGTCAAGATTTAAACCAGGTTCAAATGTATTAGTGCATCCAGCACAAAAAGAATCCTGTATCAAATGGTTATATCATAAAACTTCCAAATCCTGTGACAAGGGGAGGCACTGAGAGATTAGCCTCAAAGATTGCCTTTCAATATGTAAATGCATTCATTAATGAATATTTTCAGCTGTAAACTATCTGCACAATCCCCATTAAAATAAAGAATATTAAGAATTTATTTTATGAAATTGATAATTGGTAAAACCTCCATTATGCTGAGAGATTTGAACCATCTGATGTGGAGGCTAATATTGCTGCAACTGCGATTTTCCCTATTACTACAACTTATAGAACCTAAAAAAAATAACTCAAAAATACTATTAATAAGAGAGACAAAAATTAATAGTTGAAAACCGGGTCAAACCTCCCAAGTCTCCGCTACCATTTCCAATGAAAGTGTCCTTAAAATATGACACTGTTATTTCAATGGCAAGATTTTCTCCACTCTGCCAACTTCCTTACTCTTCTGCATTGCCAGTTATTTGGCTCCTGGCGATATATACTCCGCTCAGTACATTTCTTGCAAAACACGCTTTCCAGCAAAATAACATGGTACGTTGAGAATCTTAAACTTTCTTCGTTATTCAAGAGGAATCTACCCACGCAATCATAATCTCACAGAGTGCATGACTTATAAGTAACCCCATACTTTTTCTGGGGTATAAGGGGTAGGATACCTCACTTAAAAGCCTCTCCTACCCAAATGTCAACCTCACCTGCCTGTTGATATACCCTGCTTTTGCAAACAAGGAAATGAGAACTGAATGATTCCCGGGATAAGGAATCACCCTCTACCATGCCAACAGCCTCATCGAAGGGTGGATGAGCAGGCAGAGGACCAGAGCATCCCTTGCCCATGAGGCGAGAAATCGCCTCTAAAGGCAGATGAGCCAATCTTTGACCAACGACAAGGGATGTGGAATGCAAGGGGAAACCACCACATTGAATATCCATCAGATTTCCCAAGAAACAGCAGTTTTTTATTTGATATTGATGACATGAAGTGAACTTGTGCAAAATATTCCAGAGATAAAATAGTCCCCCAATCAGATCTCCGTGTGAGGACTGCTAGAGATTTTGCTTCTAAGAGAATTAATGAATACAAACAATTTGCGACGTGGAATGTTCATACTTTGTTACAACCCAGCAAACTACAAAACATCAAGATGAAAATGGAAAAAATGAATGTAACAGTACTAGGTGGCAGAAATGAGATGGCCAGATAACAGCGACTTCTGGAGTGGAGATTATCGTGTAATTCACACTGACAAGATTGAGAAAAAGGAGAGGCCAAGGAGGAGTTGGAGAGGTACTATCTAGGGAGATGGGAAGGAGAGTTAAAGGTTACGTGCAATGCAATGCGAGGGTTACTCTAGTCAAGATTGAAACGAAACCCACAGATACTGTGATAGTACAAGTGTACATGCCTACTTCAACAGAAGAAGATGAAGAAATAGAGAGGGTCTATGAAGACCTTGAAGAAGTATTAAAAGGAGTAAAGGCTAGTATAAACTTATTGATTATGGGTGACTGGAATGCTTCAGTGGGCGAAGGAAGAGAAGGAACTATTGTAGGACCATAAGGGAAAAGGAATGACCGAGGAAATAGACTAGTACAATTCTGTACAAATCATCAAATGTTAATATCAAATACATGGTTCCAACATCACCCACAAAGAAGATACACCTGGAAGACACCAGGGGATATGAAGCGCTACCAGACTGACTAAATTATAGTTAAAGGTATAAAAATCAAGTAAAAAGACTGGAAGTTATTCTAGTCCAGACATTGACAGTGACCACAATATGGTGATCAGTAAATGTGGACTTAAGTTCAAAAAACTGATGAAGAGTAAATGGAATTTTACCCTTCTGAAGAGTGATGAGAAGCTATGTGACTTTAAGGAAAAAACAAAGGAACTTGCTAAAACACCAATAGAGCAGGATAACAATAATTTGGAAATAGCATGGACAACAATCAAGGACCAAGTCTTGTCTGCAGCCAATAGAGTGATTGGAAGAGAAAAAACACGAGCAAGAAAGGAATGGGTAAATAGCAAGATAATTGAAATTATTGACCAAAGAAGAAAATTTTAAAATGATAATACAGAAGAATGACAGAGTATGTATAGACAGTTAAGAAACAAAATAAATAGAACTGCAAAGTTAGCAAAGGAATCCTTTCTCCAAGCCAGGCGTAAGGAAGTAGAAGAGCATATGGAAAATGGAAGATTTAAAGTGGCTTATAAGACAATTAAAAACTTCTTTGGAGAACATAAGGTAAAAAGTGCAGCAATACAGGGAGAGGATGGTCAACTTCTACATGAGGAAGAGCAAATAGTGGAAGAATGGAGGAAATATCTTAGTAAACTCTACCGAGGAAACGAGACTGTAAAGGAGATGATGGAGGAAGCTGAATGGGTTGACTCTGATGATCTAGGAGATGAAATTTTAAGGGAAGAATTTGATCTGGCAGAAAAGAAGCTAAAAACTGGAAAGACCCCTGGAATAGATGACATTACAGCTGAACTAATCAAGGCTGTAGGAGACGGAGTTTTGAATGCTTTATATATAAAGTATCCAAAACTCCTTCTGTTATATATAATCTGATATGCACAATATATGAGGCTGGGGAAGTACCATCAGACTTCAAGAAATGTATAGTTGTTACAGTCCGCAAGAGACCTCAAGCAAAGAAGAGTGAACATCACTTGAGCATAAGCTTGGTTACCCATGTTTCAAAGATACTTTCATCTGTAATTCTGCAAAGGATTGAACCTAAGTTACTGTCCATACTATCGGAAGATCAGTTTGGTTTCAGGATAGGGAGAGGAACAGGGGAGGCTATCTTAACTCTAAGACTAGTACTTGAAAAAAGACTAACAAAAGGTAAAGACACTTATATTGCCTTTGTAGACCTCAAAAAGGCTTTTGATAAAGTTAAGTGGAAATTTTTGTTTCAAGTGCTTAAAGAAGCAGGTATTAAGTACAAATATAGAAGGGTAATATGGCGTCTTTATAAAGAAAAAAAGCTGTGATAAGATGTGGAGAACACCATCAGGAGACTAATATACGTCAAGGAGTGAGACAGGGATGTTCCCTATCACCCTCCCTTTTTAAAGCATACATTCAGAGAGCAATAGATGAGGTGAGGGAAAGACTGAGGTATAGACCAGGAGTGAAGATACTGGGTGAAAAAGTAGATATGATAAGGTTCGCTGATAATATTGCAATACAGGAAGAAAGTCAAGAAGAGATGATAGATACATTAGAAGAATTAGAAACAATAGTAGGCACTCAATACAATATGAAATTGAATAAAGGCAAAACAAAAGTGATGGTGGTAAGCAGACACAGCACCAGAGTGGAGCTGGCTTTAGGAGGAGAGACATTAGTTTAGATTTAACATCGATTTAGAACTTAAAAAACACCTCGTGAGGACTTTTGTCTGGAGTGTCCTACTCCTCGCCAGTGAGACCTGGACTTTTGGGAAGAGGGAAAGGAGAAAATTGGAAACCTTCGAAACGTGGTGTTATCGCAAAATACAAAAAATAATGTGGGTGGACAAAGTAACAAACGAGGAGGTACTTCGAAGGATGGGAGAAAAACAGTGTCTACTCAATCTGATAAGGAAGAAGAGAAGCACCCTGATTGGCCACATCCTTAGGCATGAAGGGCTAGTTAAGCTTCCATACTGAAAGGCAAAGTAGAAGGGAAGAACTGGAGAGGCAGGCCTAGACTGAACTACATGGGACAGCTGATAAAGGCCTTAGGCTGCCAGATATATGTAGTAGTATAGAGACTGGCCCAGGATCGCACAAAATGGATGGCTGCTGCAAATCAGTCTTGGGATTGAAACGAAAGAAGATACTTTTTCTGTTTTAAAAGTTTCATGTAAACATCCCATATAAAAACTGTGCATCTATTTGTAGAAAATTATATTCTTCCTTAAATGATGAATTAATCAAAAAATACAAAAAAACAAACGTGAGCAAGAATATTTTTATTGCTTCAATTCACATAAATTGAAAATATTCGTATGAAAACCCCGACATGTATTTTATGTAGATTTAATTAGTTGTGACTCTTACAAAAATATTTCTGACAAATATGAATAGACATTTATGACATACAAAGGTGCACGTCTTTAACTTTAAAAAATTTGTCGACGAAAATGAATCAAAAAAGAATTTCTACTTCATTGCAAGGTTTTTCTGCAGTTGATCATTTAGGTCCGAGAAGAAATAAAATAAGATAAATAGCTTTAATGCGCGATGATTTTGTCTGTTACCCTTTGCTGCGGTTTCCAGCACGTTCGCAGTTACGATTAGTCATTGTTTACATTTTCTGTTCATCTCGTGTCGAATATGTACGATTGGCTATTGAGCATTTTGAACGAGATGTTATTTGTTGTTTTATAAAGATTCATATTGAGTATTTACTTATAAAACCAGTATGTTTTCAAGAATAAATCCAGGTTTATTGATCAATTTGCAATCTACCTTCGGCAGAGATTGTAATCCTTTCTTAGGGACGTTTCTACAGTCCGTCCGATGGGCAAGAAAACCAATTTGGGCTCCTGTTGCGAAAAGTAAGCTATTTCGTATACCGGAAAGGAAGAAATTACCAGAAGACGAAGCTCTGGAATTGAGGCGCTTATACAATGAGTACCGTACACATTGTAAGGCTGTAAGGTATTCGTCTATGCATCTTTTGTTGGACTACTACCTAAAGTTATATTATATTGTGTCGATATACTTATTTCTACGACAAAATTTGCAACTAGGTAAGATATGTGCAAAGGAAATGAGATATTACAGCGATTTTTATTGTATTAATGACATTTTTTAGGCAATTAATCTGTAAGGAGTATGCTGCCTCCGTGGAAGAATCTCCATCAGTAATTAATTCCCGAATAGACGATGATCTCAGCCAAGCTATTAAACTGAATGAAGAATGGAATAAAGAGGTGGCTGCGATTCGCGAAGAGCGTTTAACACTAGAGGCAGAAATAGAAAGAGAGAAGAATTTACAGTACATGATCAGAGCCGAGCAAGAGAATGAAGAACAAATTAAATTGCTTGACGAAATAGTCAAAGCGGAAAAGGTAATTGCACTCATTATGGTCATGAAAAGAAACCCTTTTAAAATACTTACCCCGAAATAGGTATGAAAATTGTGAGTGAAATTCTCTATCTGCAATGCTAGTGATTTCGTGTGTCATCATTATGTTATTATGGCGTAATTTAAAGTTTAAAAACATCATTAACATAATAGTTGATGACATGTGCAACCTTGCTCAAGTTTTTCTCTGACTTGATGCAATGCAATCCCTTTGAAAAACTAATTAGTGGTGCATTCACACTTGAGAAAATTCAGTTGTAAGACTTATAATCAGTACAACTGAATCTCAACATGATATTTTATGTCATATTTAATAATTTTCAAGTAGAATTGAGCGATTTTATTCCTAAAATTGCATGAATTCTGGATAAGTTAGATTATAAGTTTTGAATATCCTATGAAAGTAATTGGAAAAGATGCACTTTGTTGGTTGAAAAAGTACTGTATCTCTTCAAGTATATATTCTGTGATAATATTTGGTGGCCTCCTCAACATTCTCTTCTGAAAATTAAAAATATTAATTTAATGAAATTTAAAATGATAAAAATCACGATTTATATCACCAAGTTTCCTTTTCACTAAGCAAATTTTTTGCTTTCCCTTACTTATGAATGGTGACTCATCTCATCAGTTCCACAATTTGTGAGCTGAAGTATTGGTTACTGAGAGAAATGAGCCCCTGAAAATGATTAATGAAAATGTTTCTTTCAAGGCTATTAGGTGTTTGGATGAAGATTCAGTTTCAATGTACATATAATGTTTTGTTCCTGTTCTTTATTTTTTTAGGAGAAATCTACCACTTTCATCACACCTGACAATCTTGATGAGGCTATAGAATTTGCTTTAGCCAATCCTGTAGATTACAACTTTGCTATAGACCTTAAAGGTAACATAGTTTATGGAAGAAAAGGGAAATTTGAGGAAGTTTTAATGAAGCAAGTTGAAGAACTTAATGAAAAACAGGTTGCTGCCAGTAGTTCCTGATGTATCCATTGGCCTCTTTTGTAAATTAGTCATCATTTCCTTGTTAAGATTGTAGCATAAAACATTAACTACAATTGCATGATTTTCTTATCTGTACTTATATCACAGAATAAAATTATCAAGTTGTTATTATTGTAATGGTGCATAAAATGTCAATATAATTTACATACACGTCACACACAACAGTAGATATAACGCTTCTTTACAAAGGGTATTTGTAAAGATGAAGAACTTTCTTAAAGAAAGTTTTAGAGCTGTACTGAATTATAAACGTTTTATACAATATTTTGGGGAACTTTAGAAACAAAGAAATTGCAAAATTAGACATTCATAACATTCAGATTGTCCTTCAACTACGAAATATTTCTATTCTCTTACATGAGTCACATGAAAGACATTTATGTAGATTTCTCAAAATTACTCATGATTTTGTTCTTATTTATGAATGTTGATCATTGTAGGAGCTTTGGATCTAACTCCAATGTGCTCATTGTTACTGCAACATTTTTGCAGGATGAATATAATCCCTTATATTTGGAAGTTTATTTAACAAATTCTGGGAAATAGAATTTATTCTTTCACAAAGAATTTTACCTTTACTTGGCATTAACTCTCACAGGTACTCATGGTATTTCCTCTGGATCTAATAAGTGATTAAAATTTGAGTTTATTGACTCAATTTAATTGCTCCTTGTAGCAAACTCAATTCTATGCAGTTAATTCATTATTTGGTCAAAATTCTGGAAAACTTATTTTATGTCAGGAGAGTCAACTATTATAGTTTATTTGGCAGAAACTGGATTATGTTACATTGTATTTTATCAGCATATATGTCTCATGTCATTAGAATAATGATCTATTGTTTCTATGAACCAAATTTTGAGTCAAGCTTAAATCAATTTAATTTTGGATGACAGAAAAAGTATTAAATGCTGGTTATTTCTTTTTTACCTAACTTAATTACTGAAGTTTTACTTGAAGATTGTATTCCTAGTTCAAAATCTAGTAGTTTAAGTTGATGGTATTTATTTCTGTATGCAATTTCACCTAGCATATGGAGAGCAATAGTCAAGGATTAGTTATTGCTATTTGTGTCACACATACAAATATCATTAATAATAATTAATAACATTTTGATAACAAACTAAGCATATAAATAAACATCTTTTAGATTTTCACAATTATTTCTATTTTCATGTAAGCTGATATACCTCTAAAGCAGTATCCAAATTTAAGAATCAAGTTGAATCAGTCGCAACTTCATTGTAGTCCATTTCAAGAGCGGCTAAGTCTTCTCTTGCCTCCTTAAATTCACTAATCTCCATTCCTTCCATTGCATACCAGTGAACAAAAGCACGTTTAGCAAACATTAGGTCAAATTTGTGGTTTATACGAGACCATGCCTCTACAATTGCTGTTGAATTGCTTGTCATACAAACTGCTCGATCAACTGGAGCCAGATCCCCTCCTGGGACTGTTGTTGGTGGTTGATAATTGATTCCAACCTGTCATTAATGCCCCATTTACTTTACTGAACCTTTTTCTAATTTATATTTTGTAAAATGTAGCACTATCTAATTGGAAGTTTATTTATTTTTGGGTGCCCTCTCAAACATCCATTCATTACAGGAGTGGCATGAACAGTAACAATAGGCAAGCACACATGACCATTCCCTAACCAAAAAATTCCAATAAGCCAGGACTGGAACCCAGGACGTTGGAGTTCTAGGAGTTTTGTGACAGTTGACTCACATTTATTTGAAAAATTACTATCAAAGCTTGGGCATATATTAGATTCTGAAACGTGTTAGATTAAAGAATGTACAGTACTAAAACTAATCCAGTACCCTATCTTCTCATTGAAAATAATTATCGTTAGTTATGATGGTTTTGAATTTGATGAATAAATGCAGTTATTATTCAGCTAATTTTTCATAAGGAAAGAAGAGTGAAGCAGATTGGAATCTAAAAAAAATGTAGTAAAACTGAATAAAGATAATTTATATGAGCAGAGGTAATAAGGAGATAACAGTTTAGTTGAGAAAATTATTGCAAATAATAAGTGGTTTCCAAGAAGTAATGTTTTTCAATTGGAGATGACTATTTTCAATATATTATTATTGTAAATACTCTGAAACTCAACCTAAGCATTAAGGAAACATTTTCATTTCCATTCAGAGGTAATAATAGCATTACTGACTTAGCTATATAAATAAAAACCATTTTTATACCTCTTTAATGTGTTAATAATAAGAAATGATTACTAAATGTTAAAGTAGCCCTCTGACCAAAATTTTTAATATTAAATTATTTCAAATGTCTTAAAATCATTAAAACTGAACACATAAATCTTGGACTGGTTATATACAGAATATCTAAAAATGGGAAAAGAGAATTTATACCTTAAAGCCTGTTGGACACCAATCAACAAATCTGATACTTCGCTTACTCTTGAGGTTTGCTATGGTTTGATTTACATCAGTAGGCACAACATCTCCCCTGTACAAAAGGCAGCAAGCCATGTATTTTCCCTGCCTTGGATCACATTTTACCATTTGATTAGAGGGCTCAAAGCAAGCATTTGTTATTTGGGCTACAGATAGCTGTTCATGGTAAGCCTGGAAAATAATAAAAATGCTTAGAATACTATATGCTAGTAAATGCACAGCACACACCACAACTGTGTAAAATGTGTACAAATGACACCTTAAAAACTCTAAAAGCAGGTGAAAACTCTTGGTTCACCTCTGAGGATGGCAGCTTAGATGACAAAATACATATTAGGTTTTTACACTGGGACGGAGTTCTTGCTCCACTGGTTTTTAGGAGTTTTTAAGGTGTCATTTGTACACATTTTACACCGTTGTGGTTGGGGTGTGTGCATTTACTACTTATACAGGCTGTAGCTTGATCTCTTTATTCTTCACTATATGCTACATTTACAATTTAAATACTAATTCACATAAGGCAACCTCTGTACATTCTTACTTTGAAAACATTAAATTTAGCATTACACATATGTAACTTGATTAAAGAAGATACCATCACCTCGTTAATCAAAAAGGGTTGAATTTGAGCTTGGAAGAAATGTTATGAAAGCACTAGGGCTGGAATTTCTAAATTTTTCAAATTCAGTCTCAGTAAACATATTAATTAACCAGAATGAATGAATCTGTAACAATATCAAAGGGAAATCCTCCATAATTTCTTTTATTCAAAATGGACTAAGTTGACTAGAGAAAATTAGGCATGTTGATTCTGTGGTGAAACTAGTCAAATATGATGAGGGAAAGAAATCAAACTTAGCACATTACACGCAGAGTTGTACGTCTTAAAACCCAAGGATTAATATGAATCATGGTAACTATAATAATGGCTTCATCTTTGGGATTAGTTTATCAGCCATTGCAAACTGATATTACTTTGAGAAGGATATTGCTGTTTGAGGGTTATAAAAAATTGGAAGAATGGAAATTAGATAAATTCTTAAAATTTATTAAATACATTTATAGTAAATCAAATCCATATTAGTTTCATAGTAATATGATGATGAGAATGAAATGCTGGAATTGCCTGCAAATTCTTATTCTAGGTTATGTTAATCAGAAATTTCAGCAAAAATCACATTATCATTAATTTATCTGACAATTACCTTAGAAGCAGGAATTATTGGAGCATATGTTATTAAAGGGAAGTGAATCCTAGGATATGGCACTAAGTTAGTTTGAAACTCAGTGAGATCAACATTAACAGCACCAGGAAACCGTAAAGAAGTCGTCACTGCTGAAACAACTTGTCCAATGAGACGATTGAGATTAGTATATGTAGGTCTTTCAACATCAAGGTTTCTGGATGATATCTCATAACAAGCTTCATTATCTATCACAAATGACACATCTTCTGTTTCAAGTGTACTATGAGTAGTGAGCACAGCATTGTATGGCTCAACCATAGCAGTTGATACCTAAATAAAACCAAGATTTTCAAAATTGCTGTGAAAAATATACCAAATACTTTTAATTTCTAACAATAATTTTCTATAAGTTTCATTGGTAGTACAGAGAGTTGACAGATTTTTATGTTGAAGGTAAGGGAGGAGGGAAATATGTATAAATACTCACACATTCTTTGAAAAATGTATGCCAGATTGATCAATAATCTGAAATTCATCTTCCCTCGGAGATAATAAATACTGGTAATTATTCCATTATTAAAATTAATCATAATAAAAAAATTCAATATAGACTTGTTACATCAAATATTTAAAGCAAAACTTTGAAATTAAGGCAAAGTGATTAAAAACTTCTTAGTTAACTATAACATTTTCATCTAACTAGTTAAATTTCACATAGATACATTTTCCATCCCACTATTGATATATTTTAAATGGCAAGATAGATTTTTTTCCGGTTTATGACAAAATATAGGGGGAAAGCCAGAATGTGCACAAACAGACATATATTATGAACCCATAATATATGTCTGTTGCATTTACAGTAGCTAGATCAATGCAGTAACTATGCTTACTATGTAACTTATTTTCTGATGGACCTCCCTTGGGTTACAGAAAATGGCAAAGGAACAGTCACACACTATAAAAGATAGTTTATATCTTGCTTACTTTCTTAAAATTCATTGTTTATGATGGTTACTAATGCATTAACTCTCTTAATTTATTAATGTCTTACTTCCTTCCAGTTTCTATCGTTTTAATTTAATGAAAAGTACTTATAGTTTAAATATATATAATATAAGTAAATATATAGTTAATTGATAGTTACATAATTTACCTACTTCTTTAAAAGAGAGTGAACTAGTGGATTCTTATAAGAATTTATGTGAGATTCATATCATAAAAAACATTTGTATTTCATAGTCAACCTTCTAGCGTTGTGGTGGTTGTGGTATCTAGTTTTATCTGCTATAGAATTTCATGACTTACAAAATCTTTTAGATTTGATAAATATTTTCTGGAGTAAAAGGTATTAAATTTCATCAGTGATTTTTCTCAAATATATAGGAAGCAAATGAATAAAGTTTGATCAATTGCTATATTAATAGATGACTAGGAATACTGATGCTAGGTAAAATAAAAAGTCACGAGCATTGCACATTAAAAATATGTTCTAAGTTTGACCTCACCTGTGGAGCAGGATATATAGCAAAATCCAACTTAGTCTTTTTACCATAACCACTACATAGATAGTCAAGAAGGAGAGCTGCAAACCCTGAGCCAGTTCCACCACCAAAAGAGCGGAATAATATAAATCCTTGCAGAGATTGACATTCATCAGCCAATCTTCTTATTCTATCCAATACTATATCAACCATTTCCCGCCCAACAGAGTAAAATCCACGAGCAAAGCAATTAGATGCATCTTCTTTTCCAGTAATCAGTTGATCCGGATGAAATAACCTTCTATAGGCTCCTGTTCTGATTTCGTCTGGAAAGAGATGAATTACAAACTCTAATTTCTGATATTTATAGGTTTTATGTGCTCAAATATAGCTTTTTGGCACCTATTTCAGTAATCATTCTTTACATGTTGCTCTAGTACTTTTGCAATTTTTGTATTGAACATACAATACATTTAGTAAATCAATTATATAGAGGTTTTCTTACTGTTATAACAAAAAATTGCAAAATTACATAAAAAATGAACACCGCTATGTAAAGGAATTAAATAACCAACCATTGCATGACAAAAAATTCAGTAAAATCAAAGTGAAGTTCTGTAATTAGAGTATTTAAAGACATTACTTTGAAACGCTAGAGAAAGTAACATGAAAGTTGCATATGAAATATTATGAAAATAATCAATATTAATATTTCCTAGCAGTAAGGGAGACAATAACATTGCAGTTTAAAAGGCAACTTAAAGTTTAATGTAGTATGGATTTGACTAATGTACGTTCTAAGCATATGCAGTGTTTTTTATTATAAACTAAAATACACACCTACCACTGTTGGCTCAAGATCCACCATAACTAGTCTTGGAACACACTTTCCAATGGCTGAAGATGAGAAGAATGCATTATGACTGTTATCATACTCTTCTATGTTACCATCAGGATGTATTCCATGCTCTAAGCAATATAGCTCCCAACATGCATTCCCTATCTGCACTCCAGCTTGACCTATGTGTATACATATGCATTCTCTCTGAAATATTTTAAGACTATGATCAAAAAATTTCTTTGCTCAGTATGTCTGGATGCTAATTTAAGTATTTGATTGTTACTCCAGTCATGATGATAAGATCAGCGTCTAGCCAAAAATTTTGGTTGATCTAAGCACGAACGATTGTTTATACGAATAAATATATTATACTTAAAAATCGAAATTTAATNGCTTCAAACTTCTTCAAAATTTATAATCATTTTCAAGTTCTCTTGATGTAAGAATTATAAATACAACTTGTATGTTGTGGTATTAATTTTCTGGTTTTTGTATCAGAACTCTTGTTCTGGACTCTTTTATAAGAAAATGAAGCTAGCGTTACCATAAATTGTAATTTTTATTTCCAGTTGTTTTATGATATCATTACAATCGATATGTACTTTAGTTTCTATTCAAAATAATTTTTAAAATTACCATTATAAAGAATAAAAACACGTATAATATTTTTCAATATGAGAAATTATGGTATCTAGGTTAGCATTATTGTCATTTTCAAAATTATGTATTATACAATGAAAATCTATCGAAAACATCTTCCGATCGAAACCACTACAAACAGAGGGAAGTCATGGCGGATGCTGCGGCCCGTCAGCTCCAATACGAATACAAGGCTGTAAGTAAACTCCTACCACGGAAAGTTTCTTTTCATTAAGAAAACTATTACGTTTATATTCATTCGTAAATATGATCTCGTAGTATCATTCGATATACTTTCGGATATAGTACCATACGAGGTCATGCTTAGCTCGCATTTTCATGCTTGATATCATTTTTGCTTTGTAATTGATTTTTCCATAATATATTTCAAAGTAATATCAGAATTTGGATCTGTCTAAATCCTACAAAAATGTGTTATTATTTTTAGAATTCAAACCTTGTTCTGCAAGCTGATGTTCGTTTGATAGAACGACGCAGCCGAGATGAAGCTACCGGTGAGGTTATGTCCCTTGTTGGGAAGCTCGATGGCACCAGGATGGGTGATCGATATCAAAGGAGTCGTCCGGTGAAAGCCGAAGAAAGAAAAGCCAAGTAAGTGAAGCCATTTGGTTAATGGAAAGAATGTTTTTGTTTGTTATTATCTCTCTTACATGCTTATATTTGTTTTTAGACGTCAAAAACGAGATGAAGCTCGCTATGATTTTACTCGCATGAAAGGAGCAACTCTTCTTTCGGAAGGAGTCGATGAGATGGTCGGCATTCTTTATCGGCCGAAAACGCAGGAGACCAGACAAACATATGAGGTCTTGCTTAGTTTCATTCAAGAAGCTCTTGGCGATCAGGTTAGTAAATTTTCAAGCTTACTTTGTAAACATTTGAAAATAGTAAAATTTACATGTATTATTAAGGACGAGTATGGTAAATATTTGATAGTGGTTCTTACCACGAGTATTTCCGCTGTATGGTTTTAATGTCTTGTTCGTATATAAATGTTTCATCCTGACTATTACTTCTGTAGCCTCGTGACATACTATGTGGAGCAGCAGACGAAGTCCTTGCTGTATTAAAGAACGATAGACTGAAGGAAAGGGAGAAGAAAAGAGAAACCGAATCTTTGCTAGGGAACCTTGCTGAAGAACGCTTTGCATTGCTAGTCAATCTTGGAAAGAAAATTACTGATTTTGGCTCTGAAGAGAAAACGCAGATAACTGGTAAGAAGAAAATGAGTATCTAATAGTTAACATTTATTTTAGAATTAATTTTGGAAATACAATGTCATGGAAGTATTTTCCAGTTCCTTCAGTCAATTGCCACACACTTTTCCCACATTTACAATTGATTTCTTTGTTTGACTTCCGGAATAATAAAATCTTCTGGATATCTAATTTTTAGCTGAAGAAAATATCGATGAAACGTATGGAATAAACGTTCAATTTGAAGAATCAGAAGAAGAGGACGATGAAGATGTTTATGGAGAAGTTCGAGAAGAAGAGGATGAGGAGGAAGGGGAAGAAGCAAAACTTGATGTGGCCATCCACGCTGAGAATGTAACATATTTAAAATAATATATTAATTAGTATCTCTTTAATCGTTTAAGTGAGGCTAGTTTTCTAATTTCAAGAAATCTTTGTGCTGATGCCTTATTTTTAGTATCACAGATAGACACAGAGAAGACCTATGAGATTCACATTAATACATAGTATAATGCTTTTGGGTAAGACAGCATGGTATGATGTAGTAGAAAGTGACCTGTTCGATACCACTTAATGATGGTGGTACAGTGGTCTCCTTTTATTTCTTCCTTCAGTTCATGTTATAGTCCCTGAAGCTTAGACTCTATTCTCCAAAATAATTCTTTTTTAATGCAGTAGTATAAGTAAAACCTTTTTCACCCATTTAAAATGGGAGAAATCTTCAATCTAATCTTTGCACCAATTGTATTCTCAATACCAATCAATTGTAATCTCAATCGATTCTTTTAAGTTTTTCTAAAATAAAGATGATACTTTATCTAATGTTTGGAATTCTTAGTGACAGGAAAGCAGTCTTATTTAGTCTTCAATTATTGATACTTGCTCTGAAATTTTTAATCATCAGGGGTCATCATTCCAAAGGTTGGTTTGTTTCGGCTTTCCACCCATTCTGTCATTCATTCTGTTTTCATTCTCTACTGTAAGATCTAACATCACTTGTCTCCATCAGCAAATCCATGGGGGGACCCTCTTGATGACTGTATTACTATAGTTTAGAGCAAAGCAATAGGTACTTCAAGGACAAATGTCCTATCCCTTCCACCAGTTGTAAATTTTCTGATTATATATGAATGATTTTTGAGGCATTAGCAATCATTTAAAGGAAAAATCATTGAAGGTGAAGTGACGATGTTTGTAAGATAGAGTGTTGTTGTTCCTTACGTTGTTTATTATTGATTAACATCCACAAAGATGTTAAAAGTGTAAAATTGGTGTACTTAAAAATTTTCTGTTTCAATTAGGTCATTATTGTCTAAAATATTGAAATTATTTTATACTGATACATCATGTAATTAACATTTGGATGTATGTGAACTCATAAAAACAATGGAACATTAAAAAAATACAAAATACCTTATCGAAAATGTAATAAATTTATAGCTGTGGCAAATGCTGTTGCTGAAGTGTTCAGCAAAAAATACTCTTTTTTAACATTTTATCCTTAAAAAATGTGTTGTAATCAAACTTAATAAAGGCAATTTAATTATTGAATTGTTTTGAGAAGGAAGACAGTGGAAAACAACAATTTCTAAGAATTGTTCCTCATATGAAACTGAGGGGATATGATACGTACATTAACGAATCTGTTATGAATGTTGAGGAAAATGTTTTTTTTTTTTTTTTTTTAGAAAACGTGATTGGATGTAATTGAATTGACTTGACTTATGAAATTTCTTCTTTCCTTACAGCTTGGTGGAGGAGAAGAATCAAAGAAAGAAAAGACAGGTTTGCATCCATTAGACATTGATGCATATTGGCTCCAGAGAAGACTCTCCAAATTCTATGAAGATGCTATGGCATCACAGGCTAAGGCTGCTGAAGTATTAGCTGTTCTTCGAGATGCTGGAGATGACAGAGACTGTGAGAATCAGTTAGTGCTTCTCCTGGGATATGACTGCTTTGATTTCATTAAGCTCCTAAAGAAACACAGGCACATGAGTGAGTAATGACATTTCAAATCTTTATAGGTTCGTTTTAGTAGTATATATAGTATAGTAGTAGTATTGTTAAAAGTGCTTCAACAGCTTAGGTCATTTTGCACGTGGACCCCCACCAGGAATCGAACCCGAAACAGCTTTATCCGAAGTTGAGTGCGTTGCCCACTTGGCTATCCGGGAGCCCAGGTTCGTCTTCTTCCTGGGTATTGGTTTAGAGATAATCCTTTTAAGAAGCTTAATCTCATCATTAAACTAAGTAGCCTTCCAATGAATGTGATAATTCAAATGAAGGCAGGAAAGAATTGTAGGTTATCTATCAATAATATATGCTTTGATGTTCATTTTCCCAAGTTATACTATTTATCCATTCTTCAAGTGCTCAAGATATGAAAATATTAAAACTGATTCTCTCTGGGTATGACTGAATGAGGTAGTTTTTGAGAAATTAAAATTATACAAAAAGCAACCAGAATAAGAACTAAAATGGGAAAGGGTTACATTTATACCCCAGAAAAAGATGTGGCATGGTTTTTTAGGACTGTATTCTTAGTCTATCATAATACATACTGTGGATTACCTATATCATCATATAAGATGTATCTTGCTTTTTAATATAAACTTTTTGTGAAAAAATGTCTTATATGTGGGTATATAGGGTGATACTATGATCATTTCCCCAGATTTTTCCATAATCTGCATTTTTTTATCCATGTCCCATCATGTGCCCATTAGCATGAATAATCAAGAGTTCACTGTATTTTATAAATAGAGTTGTGAAAAGATTGGCCAGGGTACCCTGTTGAAAATGAATCATCATTTTATCATTAGTCCATATAAAAACCAAGAGAGATGGATACAATTTTTCAACCTGAGTAGCAGTATGTCAGAAAAAATACCATTACATTTTACCACTACATAACATCCAAAGATTCTAAGAAATTGGTAAATAATGAAGTCATTTACAAAGTGCACTTTATCTTTCTTATTGAACAGCTCCAATCGTAGATGCTACAGTGAAGCAGTTTGTCATATTTTGATCCAAAGTTATTATTGTACATTATGATTTTCATAAAATTTTATTATCATAATTCTTTCTTTCCTTTGAGAACATATCAGCATTGCTCTGACCTAAGATATTTCTTATCTCTTCTCTTTCCTTTAGTTTTATATTGTACCCTTTTGGCATCCTCTCAGAGTGAGTCAGAGAGGCAGCGCATAAGGGATCGAATGAATGAAGACTCTTCTTTGGCTCGCATTTTGCGACAACTTGATACTGGAAAGGAAGCAGAGGAGGGTGGGGGAGGGGAAGATGGTGGTGTGGCAGTAGCCCGTGCATCTCGCAGGAAAGAGCAGCCAGAGGGGATGGAGATAGAGGAAAGAGGTAGTAGTTCATCTGGAGGAGGGGGACAAGTGGCTGGCTCAAGACAAGTGCTTGATTTTGAAGACCTCATTTTTACGGCGGGATCTCATTACATGGCTAACAAACGTTGTCAGCTTCATGATGGTTCCTTCAGAAAGCAGCGCAAAGGTGAGAGAATATGTGCCTTATGAAGATAAGTAATCAATGTAGTTTTATGAAATGATTACTGAAAGTAAATTTAGTTGCATCATGCCATTACTTAATACCTAGATTGAAATTTTGGTGATGTTGTTTCTGTTTCATGGGATTTTTGGTATTTTTTGTTGTAGCTGAAAATGGTTGGATAATTTCAATTGTTAGCTGTCATTAACTTAACAGAATGACACATTTCCCTTTTATTTTGATGATGACTGTATATCTAGATTGCTTTCCATGGAGGATCAAAAAATTTCTCTTCCTTAATATGTTAACACAATCTTAAAGTGTTGAAGCAAGTTCCTACCTACTAAGTTAAGAAGAGTTTTTTTTTGCAATTTTAAATTGAAAATGTCTTTGATTTTAGGTTACGAGGAGGTCCATGTTCCTGCTCTGAAACCAAAGCCCTTTTCAGCAGACGAGACTTTGACACCAATAGAAAAATTACCTAAATACGCTCAGCCTGTTTTTGAAGACTTCAAAACACTCAATAGAATTCAAAGCCGTCTTCAAAAAGCAGCATTGGAATCTGATGAGAATCTGTTATTGTGTGCTCCTACTGTAAGACAGATTACACTACATTTGGTCATTGTAGTATGTTGATTGTTCATAATTCTCATCAATGTGTTTTTGATTCCAGGGAGCTGGTAAAACAAATGTTGCTCTTCTGACAATGATGCGAGAAATTGGAAAACATATAAATCCAGATGGAACTATCAATGCAGATGAATTCAAAATCATTTATGTTGCACCTATGAGATCTCTTGTGCAGGAAATGGTGGGAAATTTTAGTAAGGTAAATATAGCTAGAATGCCTTGATTTTCATCCCAAAATAGTAAATCGTTGAATTACAACAAGAAAGAGTAGTAGTTTAAATATAATGTCTGTACCAATGAGCTACTTTTTATGAAAGATTTATTTGAATTTACTTAAACTTCGTATTTGCTTCTAAGAAAGTGAAATATTTAATTTGAAAGCATCCATGTGTTATTGTGTCCATCTACCACCAGTGAGGACTATATTTCTTTTTACTGAAAACTTTTTCTTGCAGAGGCTCAGTTCCTATAACTTGACTGTATCAGAATTGACTGGAGATCATCAGTTGACTAGGGAACAAATTCAAGCTACTCAAGTTATAGTATGTACTCCAGAAAAGTGGGACATCATTACTCGCAAAGGAGGAGAAAGGAGTTTCACACAATTGGTTCGATTAGTCATAATTGTGAGTACATTGAATTTAAATTACCATGTTTACCCTATATGATAAGACGATACTACATTCTCAACATTTCAGATTAGGAAACAATGTTTTATTTTTCAATTTTTATGAAAGTTCAGGATTATGCAGATGATGCACAATAATGCTTTGAAATTGAGTGTAAAATTTGCGTGATGTGCATTACCATTATAGTAATTTTAATTACTTCATAATCAGATAGATAATGGTATTTCTTTGGAAAAGATTGATATTAGTAACCCCTTTGTGTCTAAACAAGAATTACATACACAATAGAAAAAATGACTAAATCTAATGCTACATCTTGTAGGTTCCAAGATTGTAAATATATCTCTATCAGTCTACTCTAATAACTTCCATTATATTCACACACTGTCAAAGATTGCCCTTTTTCTTCACCACTTTCAATTTTTCATCAAAGCAATAGATCATTATAGTGATAATTACAAGAACTGTAGTTCTTCAGTCATCCATCCAGTTTTCTTGCATTTGAAAGTGATCTTACTCGGCAGCTTCTCTAATAGAAGATTATTCTTTTTAAATTAAAAACAAAGGTAGTTTTCTTTTATAAGAAAATGAAGCTAGCGTTACCATAAATTGTAATTTTTATTTCCAGTTGTTTTATGATATCTGATTTTATCTTTACTTATTTTAACAAGTAAAAAATGGGCTACATGTATGTAATAACTATGTGAATCATAAGGCTGTATGTAACAGGCATTGTGAAAAAAAATTGCTCTTAAGATGATAAAAAAATTATTGTTATGCTTGCAAATATAAGAGGACCCCATATATTTGTGCAGTTAAATTTGGAAAAAAATCTCATCTTACATTCAAGTAAATATATCAAACAATACTTTATGAAAGTAATTATAGCATTTTATCTTGAATTCCTAGGATCCAGGCAAGTTTGCACATCTTGATGTTAATTTATAATCGTTTCAGAACATTTTGGACTCAATCTTGCAGATTGTGTCTTCATTTGATAAACTTTCTATATTTTCTTTCTTATTCTTTGTTTTTTCTCTTTCCATTTGATTTGAATTGTCAGTTCACGAAAAGGGTAAAAACTGTGTACCTTCTGTAGCTACCAGTTGACTGGTTGTGGAAATATTTCTAATTTAAGAAAATAATGAAATTTTGGTTCCTTAAAGTTTGTCTTGTAATCTTTGTTTTAGGATGAGATTCATCTGCTTCATGATGAGCGTGGTCCAGTTTTGGAAGCCCTTGTAGCACGTACCATTCGTAGTGTTGAAACAACCCAAGAAGAAGTTCGTCTCGTTGGACTAAGTGCTACCTTGCCTAATTACCAAGATGTTGCTACTTTTCTTCGAGTGAAGCATGAAACGGTAAGTTTTTGCAATCCCTTTTTACTTAAACATTTAGGATGCATAAGTAATCCAAATGAAGTGGAGTATCCTGTCGTATATAAATTTAAGGATCTCCAGTATGTTTCATTGAGAAAGGTGTATAGAATTGAAAGTTTTACCTAGGATAAAAGTAGATACCCCTGAAGTCATGGTTATTAATTAGAAAAAGAGTTTGTGGTAGAAATAGAGAATTTGATACTGATAAAAATACTGTGACTCAATAAATTCTGCTTATGTCAAAGAAAGTTTCCCTTTTTCCAGTATTCTCTGCACATAACCACACTATGTAAATGTGTGCTAATACTATGTGTTTTGAGAGCATTTCTCTGAATTGTCTGAAATTTAATGTTGCTTTTTATGTTAGCTCCTTCCTTTTCAATCAGAATACTAAATTCTCTTTTGAACCAGATATCACACGGCCTCATGAAATCTCCCGGATTTTTAGGTTTAATTTCATTTTGGAAATTTATTTTTAAACAAATTATTATTTTCTTTCTGATTTTTTGCAGGGTCTCTTTTACTTTGATAACAGTTTTCGACCAGTTCCTTTGGAACAGCAGTATATTGGTGTAACTGAAAAGAAAGCTTTAAAGCGGTTCCAAGTCATGAATGAAATTGTCTATGAAAAAGTTATGGAGCATGCTGGCAGAAATCAAGTTCTTGTATTTGTCCATTCACGAAAGGAGACAGGTATGTTCTTATGATAGTCTGTCTCAGGAATGATGAATTTGTGAATGTAGATTTTACTTTTTAGGTTAAAATTATATCAATTTTGGCCATTGTAAATATTCTTGAGTGATTGATTGCAGGATTACAACGTTCTTTCTTTTTGGTTGGTTTTTAATTGAAGCCATCAAAACAAAGCTCAATGTTTTGAATAAAATATAGTTTCCTTTCATTTTGTTAAGTCAATAAGCTATAATCTTTGCAAGAATATCAAGGTTATTTATTCATGTAAATTTATTATTTTAATTTGAAGTTGTTAATTTTCTATGCAGAAGTATGAAGCATAGCATATATTATTCTATGTTAGATATGTTTTATTGGTCTTTTCACTAACATGAAATTAATTGTGCTAGATTTCTTATGTGTTTTTATTTTGTAAGGATAGACTATTGAAATACCTGAAAATTATGATAATGAGACATCTTGTAATTTATGTTAACTATTGCCATTTCTGTTTATAGGAAAAACTGCTCGTGCTATCAGGGATATGTGCTTGGAGAAAGACACTCTTGGACAGTTTTTGCGTGAAGGTTCAGCCTCTATGGAAGTATTGAGAACTGAAGCTGAACAAGTGAAGGTAATGATAATGGGTTATCAGACCAGTAATAATATGGTTGTCAGGCCAGTGTGCTTATCAATGTACCATATAAGGTTAATTATTCCAAAGTTTGCTATTAAATATGTGTTGATAAGATTTTTCTATTAGTATGTAAAAATTTTCCACATTTTTTATGCTTTACCATGTTATTTATGATTATGTGGTTTAAAAGTGTGATTTATTCGTGTGTGATTCTTAATGCTTTCAAATTGAATTATTTCAGAACCAAGAATTGAAGGATCTGCTTCCCTATGGTTTTGCTATACATCATGCTGGTATGACTCGTGTTGACCGTACTCTTGTGGAAGATCTCTTTGCTGACAGACACATTCAGGTACTTCACACTGTTTGATCCCTTTTTCCTATAATATATCATTGATGCTCTGGAATATCTAAGTTTTAATTTAATTTTACAGGTGCTTGTTTCTACTGCCACACTTGCCTGGGGAGTTAATTTACCTGCACATACTGTCATCATCAAGGGAACTCAGGTGTATAATCCTGAAAAGGGAAGATGGGTGGAGTTGGGAGCTTTGGATGTCTTGCAGGTTTGTTGAAAATGTCTATCAATTTAGGTATATGTTGTTAATAATAAGTTTAATTCAAATCAAGCTTCAAACTTCTTCAAAATTTATAATCATTTTCAAGTTCTCTTGATGTAAGAATTATAAATACAACTTGTATGTTGTGGTATTAATTTTCTGGTTTTTGTATCAGAACTCTTGTTCTGGACTATCCATTGTTCTTTGAACTGGAATACTTACTTCAAGGGCTCCCGATAGACAAGTGGGCAATGCGTTCGATTTTAGTGAAAGCGGTCCCGGGTTCGATTCCCGGTGGGAGCCTACGTGCGAAATGACCTAAGCTGTCGAAGCACTTTTAACAATACTACTACTACTACTTACTTCAAAATACTATCGTGTTATCAAATAGTTTATGTAGTTCATTGTGTTTTTTAAAAAGGTAATGGCACAGTTTCTCAAGTTTTCTTCTTTATATTAATTCATCTATCTCTTTCAAAAAATTGCATTTTCTTAATCCCAGTATCTTATCATATGTTTAAATATGAGGGTAAGCTGAAAAGTAATGCACACATCCTTGTAGAACGCAAACGAAATGTCCTTATGAAGCGTGCCTGGTGGCATTTGGAAGTAACATTCCCCCTTTATATGCATGTGTAGTTTAAAGGCATTGCGTTCATCCAGCAAATTTTGAGTAGCGGAAGTATGGAGATGTGTTCCAGTACTATGTCAACGCGAGTTAAACATCGTGCTGTTATCAAATTTTTAACTGCTCAAAAAGTTAACTCCTACTGATATTCATCGTCCTTTCAAGGCTGTTTGTAGTGACAATGCTGTTGATAGGTCTACTGTAAATCAATGGGTAATAAAATTTTGTGGTTGCCAGCCTGGAAAAGCCATAATTGTTGGTGAAACACACAGTGGACGTCTGATCACTGCCACAGACAATAAACATTGCAAACTTGTCGATGATTTGATTCAAAATGACCGGCAAATCACTCAAAAGCGTATTGCAAACCATATTGGAAGATCTAGAATAGAATACCGCCAACAATCATGCAACATTGTAACTTTCACACCCTCCTTACTCACCCAATTTGGCATATTCCGATTTTTATTTTTTTCTTCTAATCAAGAGTGACCTAGAGGGTAATCATTACACCTCGGACAATGAGGTGAAGGCAGCTATCGCATCCTGGATTCAAGAAAAGTCTGAAGAATTTTTCAGTGGCGAAAAGAAGAAACTTGTTATACGTCGGGAGAAATGAGTTAGGCTTAGTAGTGACTATGTTGAAAAATAAATATATAATTTTGAATCTTAAGAATTGTACTTTTTGCCCGGTTTTTGCTATTTGTTTTTGTTCGTGTTCTACAAGCATGTGTGCATTACTTTTCAGCTTACCCTCGTATATATCTAGATTCCAGTACTATATTGTATTCTAATATTCATTTTAACTCGTGTATATGTTCTTAAGAAATGGATATTAAGATGATGTGTAACATGTAATGGAAATATAAGGATATCATGGGATATGCTCTGATTGTTAATTTTTTATGCAGATGTTAGGAAGAGCTGGCAGACCTCAGTATGACACTAAAGGCGAAGGGATCCTCATAACTAACCATAGTGAACTTCAGTACTATTTATCACTATTAAATCAGCAGTTGCCTATTGAATCACAATTAATGACCAAATTGCCTGATATGTTAAACGCTGAGATAGTTTTAGGCACAGTGCAAAATGTACGGGATGCTGTCACTTGGCTTGGTTATACTTATCTCTATATAAGGTATGTATATTGAAAATAAGTACTGATTTTCAATACTTCTTGAGATATTATTGTATTTGTAAAATTTAGATCTTAGTTTGATCGCTGCAGATTGTTGTTATTTTTTGTATGGAAAAAAATACTGTAACAATTTAATTGTTTAGATCTCTCTAACTAGCAAAATTTTTCCATTGCAGAATGTTAAGATCTCCTAATTTGTATGGAATATCTCATGATCGAGCAAAAGAAGATCCTCTACTGGAACAATATCGGGCTGATATAATTCATACTGCTGCTTTGCATCTTGACCGCAGTGGATTGCTAAAGTATGACCGTAAGACTGGTCACTTTCAGGTTACTGAGTTGGGAAGAATTGCTAGCCATTATTACTGTACCCATGAAACTATGTCAACCTATAATCAACTGCTCAAACCTACATTGAGTGAGATTGAATTATTCCGGTGAGTAACAGTCATCACTAATTATGGTTTTACAGCTTTATGTATGAATAAATTTTACTTCAACTCATTGACAAAGTTGTATTGAATTATGCTTTATGCTTAATTTCTTTATTTGTAAGTTATAGCTAATAATAAAGTTGCTGACATTTCTTTAGAAATTAAATTCTACTCAAATTATCCTTAGGTTTGTCCCATATCTCTCTAAATGTAGTTGATAGTTTAACACTTTGTTGTATTCAGTATTTTATCAGGTGAATGTCTACTTTTCTATTGCATAAAGAATAATTAATAACAAAATATCAGGTGATGATAAAATTTCTCATTATTTCTGTTACAATTTTTTCAGCGTTTTCTCCTTGAGTGGGGAATTCAAAAACATTACAGTTCGAGAGGAAGAAAAATTGGAATTACAGAAGCTTATGGAGAGAGTCCCCATTCCAATAAAAGTATGTTTATTTTTGGTATATCCATTTTTTATAGGAGCTAATGTTTTGTAATACAGTTGCTCTATAATGAAATTTTGTATTTTATTTTTTGGCTTTATTTTATTTAGTGATACTACTGAAATGAGTTTTTTTAATGCTATTAGAAACATGTAAGATTGAATAGACTCATCAGTTCTAGTGTATTTTCAATACTGCTACTAGAAATTAGAATTAGGATACTGCTACTAAAATTTTGTTGTATTATTAATAGCATCGATAACTGATGTTCAAATATTTTGATTGATCTAATTTTTTTCTTTTCTCAGGAGAGCATAGAAGAACCAAGTGCCAAGGTAAATGTTCTACTTCAGGCATACATATCTCAGCTGAAGCTTGAAGGATTTGCTCTTATGTCAGACATGGTCTTTGTAACTCAGTCTGCTGCTCGATTGATGAGAGCTATTTTTGAGATAGGTAAGTTTATTATTGCTTTTAGTGTTTCAGTTAATTTCAAGAAAATATTTTGTGTTTGTCCTAAACTTATATCCTTTTCTTATTTTCTAGTTTTATATCGAGGCTGGGCTCAACTTGCCGATAAGGCTCTCTCTCTTTGCAAAATGGTTGACCGGCGCATGTGGCAGTCAATGTCTCCATTGAGACAATTCAGGAAAATGCCTGAAGAAATTGTGAAGAAGATTGAGAAGAAAAATTTCCCATGGGAAAGGTATATTATGAGAAAAATTAGGTTTAACTCTGTTTATGATACATATTCTGCAGACTATAGATTGTATGATTTTTCTGAAAATATGGATGATAGTTTGTTGTCAACTGATTGTGGTGACATCCTTTCACCCTGTTGACATTAATGTAAAAAAAAAGTTAATTTTACAAAGAATGGATTTTTATGTATGTGTTTTATATATTTTCAGGCTTTATGATCTTGGACCCAGTGAAATTGGAGAACTGATTAGGGTGCCTAAATTGGGAAAGACAATCCATAAGTATGTTCATCAATTTCCCAAATTGGAATTATCAACTCATATTCAGCCAATAACTAGGTAAGGAGATAGACAATTAATTTCTTTGGTTGCTGAAAGATAAATTGCTTGTTTGTGATAGTGTTTTTGATGATAGATGGTGTTATATCTGAAAACATTGGAGAAGTAAATTTGAAATACTATTTTATCTTGCTGTGTATTAATCAAGTGTGTTCAGAGCTTATTATTTTAGGCAATCATGTCAAATCATGAATAATACATATTTTAAGAGTAAATTTTTAATCTCTTTTTCCAGGTCAACTTTACGTGTTGAGCTTACCATTACTCCAGATTTTCAGTGGGATGAGAAACTGCATGGTGCATCTGAAGCTTTCTGGATTTTGGTTGAGGATGTTGATTCAGAAGTAATTCTTCATCATGAATATTTCCTTTTGAAATCCAAGTTTGCTCGTGATGAGCATCTAGTAAAGTTCTTTGTACCTGTGTTTGAGCCATTGCCTCCCCAATACTTCCTCAGGTTTGTATTTTCTATCATATATGTCATAATTGTTGGGCTTGTTGGAAATAGCTCCTTTAATTAATAATAATTCATCTTTTTCGATTGAAATAAACTATGGAGTCATATTTCCACCAATTGTAATGGATAAAATCTCTAATCTCATTAATCCAATCTTAGGAGTTGAAGTGTCTTGAAAAACTAATTTCTTTGCTTAGTAATGAGCTGTTCTATCTTATATTTTTACTGTTGGATAGATATAATCCATATTTTATTCTTTGTTGCCATATTTTGTGATACTAATGCATACCAACTACATAATGGGAATACATAATATTTCATTGCTGAAATGGTTGCATTGGTAATGTGCACCTATTAAATGGCATGCATTTCAGATATTTTTTGTGACTGTGATAATTGTGTAATTTTAAAATTTTAGTTATTTTACACTACATTGTTAAATTTATATAAAAATGTATTTCTTGGGACTTATGACGAAGGAAATAAACTAACTTTGATGCAATATCAAAGGTGTATTAGGTATCCATTACAGTTATGCATAGTTTCCTTTCTATGATTGACTCAACATTTTATTTTAATTTTGTTTTGCATAGATAACACATTCATCATCTGAGAGAGAATTTAGTAATTTAATCATTTGTAATATCTAATTTTCATCATTTTTGTCATTTTAAAATATCAACTTTAATCACATTCCAGGATTGTGTCCGATAGATGGATTGGGGCTGAAACTCAGTTACCTGTGTCTTTTAGGCATCTCATCCTACCAGAAAAGAACTTGCCTCCAACTGAACTACTAGATTTGCAGCCTCTACCAGTAAGTATTTCACAGTTTTTTCAGTTACTGTGTTGACATTAATTTTCTCATTCAGTGGTTAAGGAATATTATGATTGATTTTAAATTGGTAGATTTTAGGTTTTGTTATAACTTACGTGGATAGGTTCTGTTTATTAATTTACCTTTATTCCTGAACAGGTTACTGCTCTACGAAATAATGCTTTTGAGACTTTGTATTCAGACAAGTTCCCACAGTTTAATCCAATTCAAACTCAAGTGTTCAATGCTGTATACAATAGTGATGATAATATATTTATTGGTGCTCCCACAGGCTCAGGTGAGTTGTTCATCCCTTTGAATATTTTTTATTGCATACTTGGAAAAATAATTACCTTCTATAATAGTGTAATCTCCAATTTGTATGTTTTTATAAAATTAACTTTCAATTTTTGTTAGGCAAAACAACCATTGCAGAGTTTGCAGTTCTTCGACTTCTATCCCAGAACCCAGAAGGTCGCTGTGTTTACCTTGTACCTAGGGAGGCACCAGCAGAACTTGTTTACACTGATTGGCACCAGAAGTTTGGTTTGGCTCTGGGAAAGAAGGTGGTTCTTTTAACAGGGGAAACTGGAACGGATTTGAAGGTAAATTTAGGATTTGTTATTGTAATTTTTTATTTATCTCAAACAGTAACTTTTTCATCAATTTTATAGCCATCTTAGGTGAATATCAATTTAAAATTTTATGAATAGGGTTTGTATTTGGAACACTGCATAATAATTTTGTATACTTTCTATTTGTGTTTATGTCTTCAGTACTATAATGGTTTTAAAGAAAAGAAATTCAGATTTTTTTAAAGTTTCATTTTCTAAGGTCTTGAGTTTGAATTGATCCTCATTCACTATATATTACACCTTAATGTTTATCTAAATTTGTTATTGCACTTCTAGCTTCTGGCAAAAGGACAAATAATTATCACCACTGCAGAAAAATGGGATGTCCTTTCAAGACGTTGGAAGCAAAGGAAGAATGTCCAAAATGTTCAGCTGTTCATAGTTGATGAACTTCAGGTAATTTCAGTCTTTGTGAACACCAAATAAAATGTTACTTACTCAAGTTTAATATATTTTTGCTATTTTTAAAATTACTTTTATTTATTTATTCCTTTTCTTTTGTAGGAGTATGTCCTTGTAACATTATAAAAAGTTTAAAAATTAGTATTATTTCAAAATCTTGTAATAAAAATTCTTTACTTTTCAGAAAGTAGTATTAAAAAGTAGATAAATAATAAAAAATCAAAGTTGTCTTTTATAAATCCAATAAATTCACATGCCCTATAATTCCAGTAAGTTATTTTAAAGCATTTGTCAGTTATCAGCACTGTATTTCTAATGCTGAATTAATTAGTGAGTAGTATAAAGTGATTTGTAATGTTATTCATGCCTTTTTATTCTATCTTTAGCTGATAGGTGGTGAAGAGGGACCAGTGCTTGAAGTTGTTTGCTCTCGTATGCGATACATCTCCTCACAGTTAGAGAGGCAAATAAGGATTGTGGCTCTCTCAGCCTCTCTTGCAGATGCCCGTGATGTAGCACAGTGGTTGGGTTGTAGTGCAAATGCTACATTCAATTTTCATCCCAGTGTTAGGCCACTTCCTTTAGAACTTCACGTTCAGGTGAGTTTCTCATTTCTTCCGGAAAATTTCCCAAAATTTGTTACATTTGAAGGATGAATTGTAATAATTTCTCCATAATTTTCTTTAAAATATCTACTCATATCATCAAATGTCTTTGCAGGGATTCAATATCACTCACAATGGATCCCGCCTTGTGGCTATGGCTAAGCCTGTCTATAATGCAATTCTGAAACATTCCCCTCGAAAACCTGCAATTGTGTTTGTACCAACAAGAAAACAGGCAAGGCTCACTGCTATTGACTTGCTGACTTATGCTGCTGCTGATGGACAGCCTGGTCGATTCTTTAGGGCTGAAGAAGAGGACATTAAACCTTTCCTTGATAGGATGTCAGATAAGGTATTGGCATAGGAATGAAATATTCATAGAGATGAATGCATCATACATCCTATCCTCATGAATACATTTTTCTTCAAATTTGATCAATTCAGATCTTTGTGGTAGCTAATTCTAGATTGAAAATGTTTCATTGTGTACAGTTAAAAAGTGTTAAGATTTAATAATGTTGTGGGGATGATTAGAAGACAGCTTTCTTTTTAAAATTTCTTCAGAGATAAAAATTGTTTTGTTAATTTTGCTATTGATGTTAATGAGAAAAAAAATTATTAATCCAGGTAAATATAAATTACATTGGTACCTCGACTTACAAACCACTGCTTACAAGCTTTTTGATGTATATGCTTTTTTCTTAGCACAATTTGACCTATAGATACAAACATAATTTTAACATACCAAAAAACAAAATTGTATATTAGAAAACTGGGTTTTGAGTTACAAACTTTTAACTGGAACCAATTAAGTTTTTAAGTCAAGGTACCAGTGTTTGTGTAATATTAATATCTGAAGGAAATGCCATACTCTGAACAATATGGAAATACTAGTAACATATTTCTTAGAATCGTTGTGATTGAATTTTATTTACAGATGTTATCATAAAAATTCATTCATTTTTTTACAATTTTTTTATTCCTTTCTTAAGACCTTAAGGGAAGCTTTAGCTCAGGGTGTGGCCTATCTCCATGAAGGCCTCTCAGCTTCTGATAGAAGGTTGGCAGAACAACTCTTTGACTCTGGTGCTGTGCAAGTTGCTGTTGTAACTCGTTCCTTGTGTTGGGGTTTGTCCTTGAGTGCGCATTTAGCTGTTATTATGGATACCCAGTTCTACAATGGAAAGATACATGCGTGAGTCATTTTTTTTTCCTACATGCATATACTCCTTGAAAAATATACCTACTAGTTATTTCTGTCCTATATCAGTATTATATTTTTTATTGTTTCTTGTCAATCTATCTATGTAGCTTTCTGTCTATATATTCTATTATTAATTTTGTGAAACAGGTATGAAGACTATCCAATCACAGATGTCCTGCAAATGGTTGGAAGAGCCAACAGACCATTGGAAGATGATGATGCAAAATGTGTACTCATGTGCCAGACATCGAAGAAGGACTTCTTCAAGAAGTTCCTCAACGAGTCTCTACCTGTAGAGGTAAAGAAAGTTTAAAATTTAACATTAAATGTTAATGGTGCATTATATAGTATCATTTAATCAGTTTCTTGAAATAACTGTCTTATCCTCTGCAGAGTCATCTTGATCATCGTCTCCATGATCACTTTAATGCTGAGATAGTCACCAAAACAATAGAAAATAAACAGGATGCTGTGGATTACTTGACATGGACTTTCCTATATCGTCGGCTCACCCAGAATCCCAATTATTACAACTTACAGGGTGTCACCCATCGTCATCTTTCAGATCACCTTTCTGAACTTGTGGAGAACACTCTTCATGACTTAGAACAGTCTAAGGTAAAATTAATATGTTCAAGCATGTTTTCTTGGAACTCCACACACATTTTAAAAGAAAGAACAGTTTGTAATTTTCACTGCAGATTTTATTGACTAGTTTCATCAACAAGTTGACATCTTCAGGTGGTCATGAAGATGCCAACTCATTGACAAAACTAGTCAATAAACATAATCTAAATGAATTACATGGTGTTTTTTCTTTTAAGTCCATGGTACGTAACTTGGTTTTTACTTTTCACTTCTCTATTCCTTTGGATATCATACACTGCAATATTTAGCATTTTTCCATCTTTTCTATAGATTAAATAAATTTTTAAGAATTGGTAAATTTGATGCCTTAAGAACCTTTTTTGGTGGATTTAACATATTCACTGTGGATCATTCCACCGTTGGAGTGATAAATGCATCTGAAATGGAGGTATCGGCAGTGAAAAAGTTAATGTAATTTTATTTTGTTCTGAATACTGTTGATTTTTGCTGTGTGTGATTGGTTCATCCTTTTATGAAACCTTTTATAAACATTGTATAATAAGTCATATTTTATCACTTGATGATTGAGCCTTGCTCAAAAATTCCATTTCTCACCTCTTATTACAGTAAATTTAAAGTAAAAGTTAATATGGAGATCAAATGTTTCTTTTTTCTACAAAGTTATGCTTTCCTCCATGAGTCCTATGCAATCTTTGTTTACTTTCAATCATGCTCACTTTGTATGATTAGATATTTTTCCTTTAGTGTATTCAAGTATTAGTTCAGTTCACTAGATGTATATATTCTGCAGTTGGTATCGTTAATTGGTTTAAATGCCATTTTTTTTATTTTCATTCTCTAACATTTCTTGTATTTTTAATTTTTTGTGCAGTGCATAAGCATTGAGGATGACATGGACTGTCTGCCACTCAACTTGGGAATGATTGCTGCTTATTATTACATTAATTACACCACTATAGGTAAGCATTTTTTGTCAACGGCAAGCTTTTAAGGATGTGGAACTTTATTTATGGATAACTCTCAAACTTTGTTTTGCAGAACTTTTCAGTCTGTCATTGAACATTAAAACCAAAATCAGAGGTCTTCTTGAGATCATATCATCAGCAGCTGAGTATGAAGATGTGCCAGTGCGTCATGGTGAGGATGCAATTCTTCGTAGTTTAGGTTCCAGGCTACCTAATAAGCCTACTGCTAGTGGACCAGGAGGTACAGCAACTGTCAGATACAATGACCCTCATATCAAGACAAATCTTCTCCTTCAAGCACATCTTTCGCGTTTGCAACTTGGAGCAGAGCTTCAGCAGGACACTGAAGCTATTCTTGGCAAAGTGAGTCATGAAAGTTAACAATTTCTACTATTTTTTAAAGTTGTTTCTTCCATATCTTTCTTTACTCTTGTTTTATTTCTGAGAATTATATTACTAATAAATGAGGGAAGATAAGGATAGAGGGATGAAAGAATTATAGGAGTATATTAAGATAGGTGAGGTAGAAAAGATCTAGGATATCAGCTGTGGTGAAAAATAAAGATGAAAGGTTATTCATCGATAATAAGGAAGTTTATGACTGTTGAAAATGATGTAGGGAAGATACCATGGAGAAGATGTATGAGGAAATAGTATTAGCATATAGAGGAATTTAGGCATGAAAAACTTGCAATTAAAAATAAATTGGAATAAAACAAAGAGTGAGCTCCCGGATAGCAAGTCCCAGATATAAGTGGGCAATGCGTTCGACTTCAGTGAAAGCGGTCCCGTGTTCGATTCCCAGTGGGGCTCAGGTGTGAAATGACCTTAGCTGTCGAAGCACTTTTAACAATACTATTATACTAAAAAAAAGAGCACTGTAGGTTCTAAAATGGGAACAAATCCTTATTAAAACTAAGTTTAAACTAATGAAGAATGAGTATAAATAATTAATTTTGCAACTAAAGATAAATATCATAATTACCAGTATCATGTTTCTAGGAAGTTTAAATAGATAGGTAAGTCAAGGAAAGCATGTGAAAGTTAAAAGAATATTCTCAGAAACAAGTATATAAATTTGGAAATCAAAAATTATTTTGTTTAAACATTTATTTGTAGCATAATATTGTATGGCAATAGTAATCAGACAGTGGGAAAGTTGTAGTAGTCTTGGCTGGAAGCCATGGAAATGTGGCTTTGGAGACATTTATTTATTTATTTGTAATTATGTTGCAAGTTGGCCATCTGGCCAGGTAGCAGTGCTTATGACAAGAATAAGCTGGATGAAAAGGATGAGGAATATGAAAGTTTTGATAAAGGTCAAGGAGGTAAATTAATGAAGGCTAAGGAAAAAGGACAAATTAAGTAATTTGGAGGTGCTCTGTTGCACAATAACTTCATAAGGAAAGGAAGGGGCAGGATGCCTAGGAAGAAGTTCTTAGATTGTACAAAAAGTACCGTGGCTTTGAGAATCTACTGGGAAAGGGCTTCAATTGAGAGAAAGACATGCAATGATAAGGCCTTGCCTTCAGAAGATGGATTTATCAGGAAAATCACAGTTCTGCATTTTGATTCTTTATTCTAAAAATATTGGTTGTTGTTTGATTTTAGTATGTTGCGTTTTGCAAATAGTAAAGAGATGGAATTATAAAGAATTTGATGTCTTATCAATCATTAAAGAAGGAAAAAATTTTATTTTTTCTGTTTAAAGTTTTTTGACTTTGTCTGCATTTATTAATTTTACATTATTTCAAATTATTATTTGTGAGTTAATTCATGTCCTGTTTATTTTAATAAAAGTACACTAATTTCTTCTCCCTATAATGTACCCATTCCAAGTCAATTTGTAATTAATAATGTAAGCCTTCTTTCTTTCATAAGCTTTTACATAATAATGAATCTCATACTTAACAGATAAACTGAAATACTTCAATTTATTAATTTTCTCACTCATGGATAGTGAGTATAATGCTTATAATTAATTTACTTCATTGTGTGTTCTCTAGGCCATTCGTCTAATCCAAGCCTGTGTTGATGTATTGAGCTCTAATGGATGGTTGTCCCCTGCCGTAGCAGCTATGGAACTTGCACAGATGGTCACTCAGGCTATGTGGTCTAAGGACTCTTACCTCAAACAGTTACCTCATTTTACTCTAGATATAATCAAGAGATGCACAGAAAAGGTAATTACAGTGATAAAATAATTTTATTTTAGTCATGTCAAAGAGTTCAGCATTTTAAGAGAATGCTCCATATAGTTTTAACTAAAAAATTTGATCAGATTATATAATAAACTTTTTATTATTACTACAGTTTTCTCAAATTTAATTAGTTCACTTTCAGCTGCAATAAACTCTTTATGTTATAGTAATAACTACAGATCAAAGAAAATCTGCATGATAAGCCTATAATTTAAAAGTCTAAAGAACATTTGGTGAATTATTTTCTGCTTTATAACTACCCAGTTATGGATGAAAAATTTGTATTAAACCCTTGGAAGAAAGTCTCTTATAAGTACCAATTATATTTAATTTAATTTTCTACCTCCTTATAATACTTATCACTTGCTCTTGTACTTATGCTGTAGTGAATATTTTGTAAAAATTCAGTGTTATTTTGATTAATTTGCTATGGATGTGTCTTACAGGGTGTAGAAACAGTTTTTGACATTATGGAGTTGGAAGATGATGACAGAACAAAGCTTCTTCAGCTCACAGAGGCTCAAACTGCAGATGTGGCAAGGTTTTGCAATAGATACCCAAATATTGAACTCAGTTATGAGGTTCAAGACAAGGATAGAATCCATACTGGGTCAACAGTCAATGTTGCTGTTCAACTTGAACGTGAAGATGAAATTACTGGCCCTGTAGTTGCACCATTCTTCCCACAGGTTAGTAATCTTATCCTATGCTACAATTGCATTTAAGGAGAACATAAATACAATATTAAATACATACTATAAAAATGGTTATAAATAGTTCTCTCTCTGCATCATTCACCCAAGTTATTTTGTGAATCACTACTTTTTGAAATAGTAATAACATTGTGTCTTTGGTTTGATTCGCAGTGGGGGCCCATATGAGCAAATTGCCCTCAGCTTTCATAGCACTTGTAAAAATACTAATATTATTGTCTTAAATGATACAGACTCAGGGTTAACCTTGTGGTAATTATTAATATTAAACATATTAAAACGCTCCATTAGAGTGAACTTTTTACTATACCACAGAAAAATAACCTACACACAACCCTGGTTTCGTAGCATGACTACATCATCAGGTTTAGACTGATGATGTAGCCATGCTACGAAACCAGGGTTGTGTGTAGGTTGTTTTTCTGTGGTATAGTAAAAAGTTCACTCTCATGGAGCATTTTAATATTATTGTATTAGTTATAAACTTAAACAGAAATGGATCTATTACACTTTTTTTTTATTTCATGGTATATCTGACTTAATTTTTTAATTAGTGAAACTGCAATGAATCATCGACTATGAATTGTCCAAGGAGAATTTTCACTGAACTGTTGTAAATTTTCTAATCTTTATAAGGATATACCTTAACTTCTATATTTTTCTCTAAAAATTTTTTTCTCTTGTTTTCTTTACAGAAACGTGAAGAAGGTTGGTGGGTTGTCATTGGTGATCCAAAGTCTAACTCTCTTCTATCAATTAAGCGCCTAACTCTCCAGCAGAAGGCAAAAGTCAAATTGGACTTTGTTGCTCCTGGTCCAGGTAAGCATTTATTCAAATTATGGAATTAATTTAGATTACCCATACCATAAACAGGTAAAATAGAGAATTTCATTCTGGTTAGCTTAAAATTGGACAATTTAGATAGCAAGAAAATTGCTAAGATATCTCATCTTCTTTTAAGTTTTAAATATCCATTTGAATGTAAAAATATCATGAGTTTATTATAACTTTCTATTTAGTTGCATAAATTGTTTGGTGGGTGATTACATATTTAATTCTTTGTTTAAGTGATTAAATGTTTTGAGCTGGGAAAAATGATGTTATTTTTTCACCAAACTCTGAAAAAGTAACAAATTTCTTTTCTAATGTTAAGAAAGTGATTAATTTGAAGGATTACCATTGATTTAATATGATACTAAAACTCAAGAGAATAACAATGAATTCTGCATCACAATCTGCATTTTCAAAGAGTTCTTTAAAGTTTAAAAATCTTTTTTCTCAGTAGTTCTCTCTCACTAAGTTTTAAAATCTTTTTTTCAGGACCTCATACGTACACACTATATTTCATGAGCGATGCTTACCTTGGCTGTGATCAAGAATACAAGTTCACTATAGATGTTGGGGACTTTGAATCAGGAGATAGTGATGAAAGTGGAAGTGAATCAGATTAATTTTCAGCAAGAGAATATTTCAGTTTTCCATTTTCAAATTTTGCTATCACAGAGGCTGTACATTTTCAAGCCAGATTTGTGACTAACTGAAGAGATACAGCTAATAATGTTGATCAGTCATAATGATTATTTTCATTCCTTTTGTTCTCATGTGTATTTCTGTCCAATTATTTTATATGCTGTTCATGATGTTTTTATTTTTTAATGTAAATATTGTCAGTTGTTCATTTTTGGAAAATAAATTTACATCTGATGACATTGAGAAAAGGTGTATTGTGTCACTGCTTACCTTAATTTGGTAATCATCTCATCTTTTTGTGTGTCATTCTAATCCATATGCAAAGATCTGGGCAGGTGAGATCATAGTACTTGTCCTTTCTAAAATCTGAAATGAGTTGTAAAAATAAACTAAATTTACAAATGAAAGGTAAAAACAAAATTTTTTACACCAGTAAGCATTGTAAAACTGCAAAAATTGTATTCAAACAGTTACTCTCACCAACAATTTGGAAACAAATAATCAACTAATTAAGTACTGCTAACAAGTAATTATGGGAATTCTTTTGCTTCTTCTAGGCTTGAATTTTACATTTCTCCATTTTCTTGAATAAATTAATTTTGTTTAAATAGTGTAAGTTTCAACCTGCCTTGGGTGTTTCCACTTTAAACAAAATGTCTCACAAATTTTACCTGTATAATATATCTGGTGAATAATTCTTTAGATTTCTATATATGTATATCAAGACCTGGAATCCAAGATTTATTATATATTCTGAATTTATCAATAAATCAAATTAGTTTTTCTGGAATGATGCAGCTGGCTTTATTTTTTATTTATATAGCCATTATGTGTATTTCTGTGCATTATGGCCCTGCATGTGTATTTAAGAGTATTCTATTTTTAGTTGAGAATTTGATAGCAATTACTAAATGAATAACAACAATGGACTTAGCAGTGAATGTGCATCACTTGCTAGACTGAATTAGTTTTCTTGTAAAATGGTACCAGTTTAGGATATCAAGGGTATCAGCTGCGAACAAGTTATCCATACCTTTCTTAGATTTACTACTAAATTTCTATCTTGATACCAAAATGAAGTAAAACAGAAAATTGTAATGAACCAAAGCAGACATAAAATCTCAGAGTAGACTAACTCTTAGATTTTTTTCATGTCTGTTTATCCTTAGTGGTTATTCTTGGGTGGATGACTTGAAATCTTTTCCTTAATGAAACATAACTATGGAAATGAACAGGTTTTGCATTTGTTGCTATCTTCATTCAATCTATTATAAGAAAGTAGCAATATGTGTTAGGCTCTTGGTGGATTTCATGCGATTGTTACACNAAAATTAAAAAATAAAACCCATAATTCGTAACTTAAATCCCTTCGCCTCTAAGGAACTTTTGGTTTAATAGCAAACACAAACTATGAACACAATTCCCCATCATCAGGAACTGATGATGGCTGGAGCGTTTGCAGCCGAAACGTCGACAACATGGAGAGACGCGACCCGGTGGGAAACCCGAGAATATTTCCTTCAATTTAATGAAAATCTATACTTAGGAACATGTAAGGAACAACTATAAGGCAGTATCACAACGTTTGTTTTTTCTATCATTACCTACTGAAAGGCAAAGCAAATATTTTCCCTAACACTCAACCATTCTTAGTTTTGATGACCTGTTTTCCCCAAATTACTCATTTGACATAAAATAAGGAACATGTTGAAATCGAAGAGTATATATTTGTCTTGTAGAGTCACTAGTCAATGTTTCGGTCAATACCATTAGTAAATTAAACTAAAGTAAATTCTGTGCTGAATTTCAAGAAACTATTTACGGCATACATGAATGGAAGATATCTTACTGAATTTAGTTCCCCAGACTAGTGGTAGTGATGATTTGAAAGGTAAATAATAAATGCAAATTCCGATTTAACTGTAAATTCTTTCAGGGGTGACATTCAGAAAAATTTACATTTTTATTATATCCAATTACAGGTCAGCCATTTCTATATGAGGAATGAAAATATATTATATACTCTTTTACAAGAGTAATTAAGTTGATTAAATATATTACTAGTGCCACCTATATCATTCAGTGCAGTAAACAAGAGAGCAATTTTTAAATTTTCGTCCGAGGACTATCTTTTCAAAATGTTAGCCAGAACAGGTAATTGCTCGTTGAACTCGATTAGATTGATGACTTTTTAATTGAGCGTCTCGTAACAATGTACTTTTTTGTTAGTGAGACTTGAAAGTTTCGACATGAAGATGTTTTACACTTGCCATGACCAAAAATTGGAAACAAAGCTGGCGTATTTGATTTGGCGCCATTATGAAGCACATCATTGAAACCAATTTTCGGATCATATTTGGTAAATTTATTAATATAAGATAATTTGAATTGACATACAGATTCATTCAAATAAGTATTTTTCAAAATAGTACTCTTTGGAGTAGTGATTAAGTATGATTGTTCCGCTTTGTCTTGCTTCAGATTTCACCGTTATTCTGCTTGGGATATTGAAAATTATATTTTGTTAAGTTAAATACAGTTTCATTCAAATAAGTATTTTTCAAAATAGTACTCTTTGGAGTAGTGATGAAGTATGATTGTTCCGCTTTGTCTTGCTTCAGATTTCACCGTTATTCTGCTTGGGATATTGAAAATTATATTTTGTTAAGTTAAGTACAGTTTCAATTTAACTCCTCCGTACTAATGAATTGGTGAAGACCTTGATTATTATCTTCTAAGTATAGAAGTTCACAAACTACTGAAAGCTTATTGAATAAGCTGTACGTAAAAGTTTTCCTGCAAAGCTGGCCCAGAGAGCCAGCTGACTTAAAAGTCTGCTATTCTTTGAAGTTTTTCGAGACCTAGTATTTGGTTTTGGGAACTATGTAATATATTCATCTTTATCACAGTTAAATTGTTTGATGCGGTATTTTTATTGAATTTTCTGAGCGGATCTGTTTCCACCAGTAGTTATCTACACAAATATAATTTTTCCTTGCATCACTCACCTAGGAGGGACTATAGAAAATATGTTTACCCAAAATCATGAGAAATCTTCGCCGTATGTATTACCCTGTAGACGTTCTTCCGTTTGTTTTATTTAAATAATAACTGAAATATTGCCTAAAATAGAACCGATACTTGGGTCCATTGCCTAAAAAGGATCGATACCATCCTATAAAATCAAAGTAAATGTAATTAAATGTAAATGTAATTAATGTAACTTTGAATATCGATAAATAAATCTTACTATTACAGTTAGACAATTTAAGCACTGACAAAACAATCTTAGGAAAGCATACCATTATGCCAACCTTATTGTCTATATAGTTAGCTATAACTTATAATAATTATTTCCCATATTTCACCTTTTCGAATGCGCTATGTTTTGGTCAACTATTTACTGTTTTAGGCAGTGGAATCAAATCGATCATAATATATGTTTATCAATATTATAGTTGTTAACATCTTCATATTGGTTTCCGTATGCTACATATAAAAACTCCTTTTAATATATTTCACATTTTCATTGATAATATCTACTATTATAGGAGTATGTCTCTCTAATTATAGGGATAATGCACTACTTCCTAATTTTCCGCATAGCATCAGAGAAGCTAATAAGGTAGATTAGGTAAGGTGTTATTACGCCCCATGCCATACGCCACCGGCGGCTTGCGGGGTACAAATCTAAATTTAATGATGACCCCTTACAGTTTAAGGAAATCATTCCCGAATTCCCTGCTATCTTTACGAATAACTCTTTGTGTGAATCTAATGATAGATTTGATGAATCGCTCCTCCTTTACAAACAAAAATGTATGAGACGATGCACCGTCTATTGTGGGTCATCGATGGGTGAATAGAATCTTCTTTACGTCGTAATTCCGTAATCTCTTGGCAGAATTCTTAATTGTGGAACCATTCAGGTTTTTATCGCGCTCCATACTTTTATAAAGTTACTTTTGAGTAATAAAGTAACCGAGTTGAGTAATGATTCATTGCGTGTGAGTAAATATGTATTTGCTTAATATTTCATTGTTAAATGGCAGTTTACCAACAAAGATTTGTTTGTCGTTTACAAGCATAAAGACATCGATAACTCACACATAGTATATTGTGATTTATCAATGTGTGTGTGGTTTATCAAGCTTATTTCCCATCTTTTATGAATGATCAAAAACATGGAAAGGAGTATATTTACTCCTATACATATACTCTCAAATTAGAGTTATTCTTTATTGGACATATTAATTGAACGTAAAACATTTTTAACTTGTTGAATAGATAAAATATCTTATAAATATGTTCAAACGGAGCGAATTGAGCTAATTCCATTTGATATAATTCCATCGGACCATGAGATGCTGTTTTAAATTACTTCCTTATAAAGAGGATCGGGAATAATTCTTCGTCATCTCTTCGTTAAATCGGATACATCTAAATTACATGGAAAGCTGTACCTCTACCTCGTAATAGAGCGTCTGGTATTAGTCAATCTCTTTTGCTTAATGCCGACGTTTCATAATATAGGAGGAATCTGACAAGATGGATCGTCCCTGAGGGATATCTGAAATGCAGAGGGAAATCGAGCCGATGGCTGAGCGGAAGAATCGGTGCTACTGGACAAGGAGATACTGATGAAGAGGATAGCCGATGGATTGATTTATCATAAGGTCAGTGATTACTCCTCGCAGATGGCGCACCCACCGGAGGGATGGACTCTGGTCCAACCCCTGCGAAAGGTAAGAGAGCGGCTTTGGCAAACTAACACTCTTCACTAATATCCAGCAGTGAGTCACCCGTTGTTGTCATCTCTTTTGGGATTTGTTATGATTCTTTTGGAAGTATTAATCGGCAGAACAAAAACTTTCATCAAAATTGTGGCTTAAAATAACCGAAATGACAATGAGATGTGATAACTGTTCCAGGTAAATAAAGCGTAGGTTTAATAATAAGTTCCTCTTTCTAGGCGCGTTTTTGGTTACGAAGTAGGTAGGCGATTTTGCCCACCTTATGCTTTAATGAAATATTGCCTAATGGAGATGTGTTCTGGGTTTTAATAAAATGTAAAGTTTTATCTGACATATCTTACTATAAAAAATAGGAGAAAATTAAAAAATAAAACCCATAATTCGTAACTTAAATCCCTTCGCCTCTAAGGAACTTTTGGTTTAATAGCAAACACAAACTATGAACACAATTCCTTTGGCAGTTTTATTCTTAATATTTACTAACACCTCACTAAAAACTACGATGATATGTAAAGTTTTTGTTTTAAGTCGGCAGGCACGTTTTGATCCAACAGTTACTTATTATGAAGATTCTTTCGCCAAAACAACTACTACAGGTAATCACTTCAGTTGAATTCATGCAGTTTTTCATTACAAAAATTTCAAGACTAAGTTCAATGTTTTTTATATCCAAGGAATGAAACCATCACGGACTCCCGGATATTCAAGTGGGTAGTGCTGTCAAAGCATTTTTAAACGATACTTGTTACTGAAACCATGGCTCGTGAAATATGCATGCCATCAAATGGACGGAGAATGAAATCAGTAACAAAACTTTACGAAGATTTTTCTTCTCTGCTATGGACGGAAAGCTGAATCTTGATGCTGTAGAGGTAGGTACTGGAAGAATGATATTAATAATCATTAAATTCCAAAATGCGACTATACAGTTAAAGTGGTATAGATACTTATAAAATGTATAGTTAATCAGTTTTATGAACTTCTTATTCTTATTATCGTTGGATTGAGAAATTTTAGATGCCGTTCTCTGTTAGGATTAATAGATTCCAAAATTCAGATTTTCAAAATCTTCCCCCAAGGAATAACGGCCATGATCAATTCCTTCGTAATTACCGTAGGTGCAAACCTTTTGCGAAGTAAACTAAAATCCTCTTCCTCGTTAATTCTCTGTACTCATTGCTCATATGTTCTGTATTTGGGATGCTGCCATAATTTAAATATTTTTTGGCTAAACATGTAGGACGGAAGCCTGTATGAGCTAGAATTCCTAACTACAGTGGTACCTCGACTAACGAATCACTCAACATACGAACTTACGAACTTTTCGACATACGAGCAGATTTGGTACTCCATTATAACCTCATACAGAGGCAAGAAAATTAAAAATTAATGAATTGTACATGAGAGTTTCATTTACAGTTATATGTCAATATCTAAACTATATAATAACGTATTCTTTTACGGCGTCAGTTGTCATCAGAAAATGGTAGAAATTCCCATCATATGCTCTTGTCTTGCATTCTTCTATTATGTGACTATTAGTCACATATTTAGAAGAAATACAGTAATATAAAAATACTTTCCAGATTTTTATTTGAAATATTTTCCTTGCTGCTATTTTTAAGAGTAACAGATTTCTTACCGTTTTATAAATAGTGAATAATAGGATTATTTTTAAATAGAAGAATTTTGTTGCAAGGAAATATTTCCCTAAAAATGTGATATGAAACTTCAGCTTAGGAACTTGCCGGTTTTTTCAATGCTATTCAGCGCTATACATTCTTACATCTCGTTGGGCGAAAAAATATTTTTTCTAGATTAAACGATTAGAAAATACTTTTTCTTCGCCCAGGGCCTTTTCATGTTTACTCTATGTTTGATTTCATGACTAAAAAACGGGATTTCCTCAGATAAAATCGGACTGTTTTGAGGGTTATTCTCTCCATCAGCCGTCCACTTCGCAACATTATTATCTCGATACTATCTTTCGCTAGTTATCGACTAGAAATCTCGCTTTACAGCACGAATATGCCTTCTGCTCCCCAAGGTTCGATAGAGATGGACTGAAGTGAAGCACTCCCTTCCGGCGGCCGATCATTGGGACTGCCATAAATGATTTTAAAAATTTCCATCCATAACTGTTCATTTACGTTAAAAACATTGAATATTGCATTTGAATAGAGCTCCGGATCCTTATTCTTCGAGCTTTTTCATATTGTCAAAAACGAAACTGACCAACTGGATTGGCTATCAATGCATTTCTCTCTTGAAGTCCCCTATGATTTGGCGAACAATATGCATCCATCACTGGCCTGAACCTAATCTTATTTGTGGCGTTCAGGATATTTCATACATATTTACTCCTTTTTATCATGGCTAAAGAACAATCTCTTCTTGTTACTGAAATTTTAAAATACAGGCTCCATTGAGTCAAACAAAAGTGTTTCTGATCGTGAGATTTTTCCATTACATTAACAGTGAAATCACTGTGGAACATGGGAAATATTTTCGATTGCTGAAATTAGGCGGGTGAAAAGTTTGATGAAAATAAATTTCTTGCAAAAGTAATGTACGAGCTCGTTTCTTTAAAAAAATCTTAATTTTTAAGAATGCCAAATTAGACGATTTTCATGCAGATCACTAAATGTTGCATCAACTACATAAACAAGTAGAGGTGTCCGTTGANATTCATGGGTTGAAATCACTGTGGAACTTGGGAAATATTTTCGATTGCTGAAATTAGGCGGGTGAAAAGTTTGATGAAAATAAATTTCTTGCAAAAAAATGTACGAGCTCGTTTCTTTAAAAATATCTTAATTTTTAAGAATGCCAAATTAGACGATTTTCATGCAGGTCACTAAATGTTGCATCAACTACATAAACAAGTAGAGGTGTCCGTTGATATTCAATGTGGAAAATGGGAAGAAAATATGATATGCGTAAATTTGACCAGCAAAATATCCATCGAAGAAATATTCATAAATCAGTGCCTTCAATAATTCCTCATTAATGTTATATTTACCTACCAGTACTCATAATACTTTAACTCCTTCGATTTCGAGAGTCTTAGGATGGGTTACATCCTAAGACTCTATAAAAATTTATCAGCGGTAAATTGCAAATTCTAATTTACATTCAGCCATTGATTGAAACGTGATTAACCACTGAAGTCAGAAGATAGTATTTAATGTACGTATATAAATAATATTTAATTCCGCGACTTACTCGGTAATTACCGAAAAGGGAAAGAAATATCCGATATCTTTAGATATAAATGGCGAATATACGATTAAATTGACCGTAAAACCCTTAAAAATCGCAAAAAATAAGTTAGACTATAGATTTAGTCGTCGAATGTTATGTAAATACATTCAAATTTAATGAATGAAGGAATGAAACCTTCCAGTCTTAAAAATGGAAAATGAGTTTTAATCTTACGGAAACGTATTTTGGACTCCTGGGTTCGGATCCAAGCCTTCTTAAAAATGAGAATAGTTTTCCTGGAGCTTTCTACCTGGTAGAAACACAGTAGGTATATTTCGCAGCTCTACGTCAAACAGTTTCTGAAATAGAGGGTGGGGCGGACAAACGGACACTACGCTAATTATACATTAAGAACTGCTTCTTTTGAAATGTCCCATACATATAAAATGCATGTAAATATCCTGACTTGCAGATCTATATGTGGATTCTACTTTTTCAGTATACTGTGCTAAAGAGTCGTGAAGAAAAAGGTTAATGGTCGCATTTCATAGAAACCTTGTACAAGGTTTTACGTAGTCCCTTTTTTGATTAGAATGCAAAATTTTTCTTATGAAGGCACTGTGACTTATTATTTTGTTTCATACAAAAGATTAGGACGTCTTATTAGTGGCAATACCCCCTTTGAGGACTGAAGACAGATGTCTATTTTACTCTTCGAATAACGTACCTTTAAAATTTAGTTGTTACATAGATACTTCGGCTAACGACTTGCACATTTAACGAAATTCCTCAATTCTCGAAGAATTCTTCCGCTGTTTGTATATTGTAGAATTAAACTGAAGAACGTTTCTGTGTGCGCAGACGCATCTTCTCGCGCAAAAGAATTCTAAAATGACCAAAACCTAGGTTGCTGTTCGCAAATCGCTGTTTTTCGCCGTTTTAATGCGTATTTTACGATTTGGGACATCATGAGTATATTTCGGTCCGGTTACTGTCTTTTTGATTGAAATATTTATAATCTGTTTTGGTACGGGATAAAGAAAAATGTATTTTGTATATACTTTTGTCACATTGCCAGTCTTTTTTTTGCGGTGATGATATGAAAGCTACTGAGGTATGAGTTATGTTGGATAATGGCATTAATTAAGGTTTCTCCTTATGCAATGTTACAAAAAGTGTTTCTCGTAGAGTCATTGTGTTTCTCTAACGTGGGCTTGTTCTACTTATAGCATCTTGGCTCAGTGAGGAAAGCACTACCGCACTCCTCATCTTGCATGGTAACCCTCATTTCCCTCTCTTAGGTCTTTATAGCTGATAGTAGAGGGGATGAGGTCTCAACCGGCCTTCGGGCTGAATACTTTAGAGACGGAGTATATTTCGGCTAACGAAGGTGATTTCGGTAAGAATTACTTTCGTTACTGCCATGATAGCGTTACTGCCGTCACTTCCACTACATCCATGACGATCATCTGTGAATAGATGCGAGACAAATAGAAGATCGCTTTTATGGATGTATATTACTTGGAAATACGGAGAAGTAATGGCCGGAGGACGATGTAAAAAATTTCTCCTCTGTACATTCAGAGCGTGAAGACTGGGATACATCTTTCCTTTCCCCTTTTCATTCAACCCTCTCTCCAGCTAAGAAACCTGCCTCAGAACAGGAGTTGGCGTCTCCGCTTCCTCCAATGCCCGCCATCGCTTCATGCAAAACAGCCTTCGGGGGGCACCAGATACACGAGACCAAGCGGAAAATGTCATTTTCTTTTGTTTTTCTTAATCTCTCGCATCGTGTGTCGACTCTGAGGGGTGAAAGATGCTTGCGGAAGGGAAACGTGGGAAGACTAGCTCAGGTCGAAGATTTGGCGCCTGGAAAACTGAGTCGATCGGTGAATTGCATGCTCTTTTAATGTGGATATGGGAATTTATCTCTAGTAAAATGCGTAGTGACTTGATAAAGGCTCTAAAACTCTGTGTTCTTTCATATAGTTTCTTTCGCTTCCAATTCTCTAATTTAATTTTTTTCCTATTTCAATTGCAAATTTTCTTGCCACTTTGGAGTGCATATGTTTAAGGATGAGTTTAAAAATGTTTTTCCTCCATCCCACAATAACTACTCATGTTTGCGATGCCTTCTAATGCAGCGATTTCCAAATAGAGGTCCGCAGCTCTCTACCAGCCATCAAGAAAACGATGCAAACCCTCAGCAAATATTAAAATAACGCTAGAATATTGCTTACAAATATGCAACTGCCATAAATTTGGAGATCTCTTCAGTATGAATTGGTTCTAAGCATAATTAATATAAAACTGTTAAGTAGAATTACTAAAACTTGAGTGTGAACTAATATAAAATTCATGAGTGTTTAACTGGATATAATAACCGGAATGTATGGATTTTGGAATGCTTGAAGTTTATAATGTCTTCACTGTGTTGAATAAGTATTGTATAGGTAATAAAAAAACCGTATCCTTGGTCTACGAAGATTGAAATAACTGTTCTCCAAGATTAGTTAGGGAAACTTTGTCCTAATATTTGACACACTCATTGACTAACAGTTTGTATCATTTGAGTTAAATTTAGATAATTACGTATTAATTTTATTATTTTTGGGTGTATTGTTATATGTACCATTTGCAATACTTAATTTGTAGACATTGTTTTTTAATATTGTTTCTGGATAATAGAATAAACACCAAAGTTCGGAAATACGTAATTCGTGGTAATGAGAGATGAGAAACCTCATCTCGTTCACTTTTGCAATATTGCGAACCTCTTCACCTTGTTTAGCTGTTGTTTAGTTATATAGGTATATAGTGATATAGGATAGTTGGCAGAGGGAAAAGGGGTGAGGCAGCTAGGTTGGAAACAGTCGATGAATTAAGCAATCAGCGATATCTGTCATCTCCAGAGCATTTAATATTAAATTTATCCTCACTTGTAAGAAATACGTACTCTAATCCAAACATTTCAGAATTAGATCTTTTATTTAAAATCATTGCACTGTTAAATAAATCTTCATGGAGAACACAGGCGAAATATTCCATATGTCTTTCGTTCTTAATCTAAAATATACATTTTATAAGGAACATTGATTGAGGAAATCTTTAGAGAGCAAAATTAATTTAGTACTCGGTAGATCGTCAGACGTACAATAAAAGGTTTTCTACTGCGTTGCTTTTTAACCGAGACGTAAATTGTGATTCCAAAACTAAGAGTACGTCTTCATTTTTTGGAAAACTTCTTTCTGTTATTGATACTTCAATGCTTGCGATTATATTAAAATTTATTTTATCGCCGTGAATTAATGCCAATGATATACACGTTATCTTCATCCATTAAAATTTTTCGGAAATCTTCTTGGAGGTAGACGACATTTTCAAGTGGAATCATAATGGCTGTCTTAATGGGAGTGATAATTTGCCATACGGCTTTAATTTTTATGCATAACTTATCGATAAAGTTCTCTAGGATGCTTTAGGAATTGACCTTTATTACAGATTAACAAGTCAAAGTATCTCATACGCTCATGTCGTAGCGTTGCTAAGTCAGGATGGCCGAGCGGTCCAAGGCGCTGCGTTCAGGTCGCAGTCCGGTTCTCCGGGCGTGGGTTCGAATCCCACTTCTGACATCGTTTTTTCCGTCCTCGATGGGGTAGCGGTTAGCATAGAGCATTAACAACATAGAGTTAGCATGCCTATAAATCGATCGTGCGAATTGCACAGGTGTGCTGTAGACCTAACCGTGAAAAATGATTGTCTGAGTCATATCTATGAGATAGCGCAATGAAAATTATTTATGCCGTATGTTAATATAAAAGAGAAAAATTTTCTAACATTCGTATTACCGTATTTGATGAAGATAGCCCAGCTCTACTAAAAGTCCCAATCGGTTAATCGATTATGAATATTCAGTTGTAGTATGGTTAAAAGTGCTTCGACAGCTGAAGTCATTTCGCACGTAAGCTCCCACCGAGAATCGAACAAGGGATTAACCGAAGTCGAACGCTATCCGAGAGCCCCGATGAATTTTCAGGTCGATTCAAAATTATCGGGGATTACTATTATGGTAATGTATAAGGTGTCCGAAAATCCCTTTTAGGACGCCGTTGATGTGATTGAATTTTACAGAAAAATCGCTAAAAACTAAGTCTTCTGGGAAAATCACGTTGGCATAATGGTCCAGCAACAGGGCGGATGTGGCGGATTATCCTAGGTATGGCTAGGTTCTTTTTGACCTGGTAAGCCGCGCAGGGCTTTGAATCATGGATGGTGCCAATATCAATTATTCATATTTAGAAACTGCTGAAGAATTTCTATTATGTCTCTGCCAACAAAAATCTTGGATAAAAGCTCTATGAAAAACCTGAATAATTTTTGATGAATTACTTCCTACCTGAAAAGTTTTGTTTATTTGCCGTGAATATGCTTATTATTAAGGGTTCGTAAATGCTGAAATACAGTCTCTTGGATTGTTAGAGAAGAGTTATTGGAAAATCCAAAACAAATAACCATTAGTGATGGAACGTTACCAAAATATATAAAGATTCCGATACAATTCCCGGTACTATTAAGCTTCTGATTCCGATATGGTTCCTTAATCCTGCAATAATTAAAATTCTTTATTTTTAGTTGCGATTGATTTAGCAAGCAAATTCTAAATGAACAACTTCTCTCATTCTTTCCCCGTGGATTCTTTTCCTCTCTTCCGTCCACTTTGTCCCTGGTTTCTTTGGGATTTCACTCTCTGATGTCACCTTCCACTTGTTTGCCTTGTTTCTTTACGTTTATAAATATGGGTAAAAGTTTAAATAAATAAGGAAAAATTTATTTATTTAAATCATCTAGCTATCTTTTTAAGTCCTAAAGCTAAGAACAACATTTTAACTTCATATTAAAATTACGTTTTAACTTTATTCATAATTATTAAATTAAAATTAAACATGTGAATTAACCATGTTTATAATTGATCAAAAATAAAAAAATGACACTGAAACAAATTAGAGCTATCAGAATTGATAGGGAGTTCGTTCATTGAGTAGAAACTCGAAGATTCTATTGTTATTCAAGATTAAGTAAAATAAACTCACATTACGTACAATATTTAGGGGTTGTTAAGATCTACAGATTTTAGTTGTACGGATATTCGTGTTAATAAGTATCTATTTAATTACCATTATTAGCGGAAATGGAAGATTACATTTTTAAAAAGAAATTACAAAGAATTGTTTTAGGAATCATGTATGGGGTTAAGAATTCTCCGATTCCGATAGCCAAAAAAGTTCCGATACCCGATTCCGATTAACCATCGATTAAATCATCGATAACTATAGATAAAATATTTAAAAGAAGTAAATCTTATAAGACTCACGTCAACTGCAGTCACTTCTGAGGTCATATGTGCAACATTTTCTAATGTCTGGATAAAGTTAAATTTTCCGCAGAAAATTTGACTTCTTATCTTTTTATCTTCGGCGCTCAAAATAAACTATAAGCAAAATCTATGAGCATCAACCTCAAGGATAAGAGTGTCGATTCTTTCCACCCAGGGCTCCTCGCGCCTAGGGCTGTCCCTAATCAGTGCAATTAACATCTTGGAAGGCATTAGAAATATTGCTAGAATTATGTCTGAGGATTGTAGCGCATTCAAATCCTGGTCAACGAATCATCTTCCTGCTTTTACCGATTCACCCCTTGAAGTAAATAGGAATCATAGCGGTCCTTAAGTGGGGTCTTTATAGAGACGGGAAGGATTCGGTCGTTTTCTCATAAAGTCCTCAGAGCAAAGAAGACAGACCAAATGACCTTGTTCCTTATGTTCACCCATTGTCGCCATGACAGCGCCGAGGCTCCACTGAATTCATCCGTTCGAGACGCAGCATCTCATCTTCACTCCCACTCATTGTTCCATTCCACTCTCTCCCGCGCGCTACCCCCTCGCTTTCCTATCGTGCCTCCCGACTTCAACCTGCGACCATTCTTTTTCCGATCTCGCAAACTGCTCACCTTACCGTTATTCCTTATGAACTCTGCAGACTTTGTACGTTTTCGTCTCAACCCTTCCATTTTATGGCTTCAACTTCCGTCCCCCGTGTCTTCTTAATGCTCCGAGTTTCTAATGGGGCACGTACAGTCTCTTTACGTGCCTTCTTTTGTCAGCGTCGTGTTCTAGGCGTTCTAGGCTATCGTCTCTCTATCTGTCGCGTCCCTCTACCACTTTCTAACACAGTTCTTGTTTCCGTGATAGAAATACTCCTCATGATGCATCGCTTGTGAAATAATTTCGTTCCAGTTTTATTTGTATGATAGTAGTTTTAGGTACATGTATGTAGTTCAAGATTGGACGAGGAGCTTTATTGAGGCAAGTACGCGAGAAGAGGAGTGAGGTAGTTTTCTCTTGCTTGCTCATTGAGACAGAGAGCTACGAGCGGAATAAGTCCGCGTAAGCGTAGCACAATGATCCCATAGGTAAAACTTCTCATAGATTTCAGCGAAGGGTGACTTAATGAATGATATTAATCAGCATCAGCCATACCATAGTAGCTTTGATAAGATCACAGCCATGAGCAAAACCGAGAAAAAAGAAAATGAAAAATACATTTTCCTCTACACGGTACCATGAAGCAAATGAAAACTATTCCATTCATCAAGATTTGGTTGCAGGAACGGCTGAGATTATTGAAAGTTACACCATTTTTCATTCTCAAACTTTTGTATGAAATGGCCTGAAGCCTTTTCTTCTTAAATGCAAGTTGCGAAATCTTTTTTGCTTTTTCTCTTGCGATTAATACTAAGAAGAGCTGGAGGCTTAATGGGACACATTTTATTCTACCAATACATCACCAATTGAACCAATGAGAAGAGAAGAATCCGTTACCCTCTGATACATCCATGATAAGGAGTTAAATAAACATAATGAAACTTGTGATATCTTGAAGATGATTTATTTCAATTTTGTCAGGTTAATAGCATTTTCTAGAATTGAATCGATACTTTTTACTTTGAATTTACTTTTTCATGGTGAATCAATCGTTCTGTCGATATTTTTTCAAACTCTTGATGAACATTGTCACCCTTTTCACTTTTAACCTGCGCAAACGAAGTTATGCAATGATTATTTTTTATTGTAAATCAACAGTGGTACTACTTTAAATTCGTCGTGGTCACCTTTAGTTTTTGAATCTGAAGTTATTAAAGTTTAGGAATCAATGTGAGAGGGATTTAAGAATGACTTTACAATGGAAACCAGATGAAACTCGATAACGGGCATAAAGTCATACGTGACTGGGGCTCGAACTCAGATCTTCCAGTCGGAGCCACAACTTGCTTTACACACCAAGTTTCACTAGGAACGGAACGGTTTCACAGGAGTGAAACCGTTCCGTTAGTTGGCTTAGAACAGGGTTTGTAAAGTGGCTGATGTAAATTTCCAAAGGGTCGACATGACACAGTCAAGGGTCGATGAGAGCTCAAGGGTCGACAAGGGTTAATGGAAAAAGATTATGAAAATAGCTAATGAAAGTAAAATTTACATATACATATTTAGTCGAATGAAAAAATATTACCAAAATTGAATTTATGAGATTTTTAATATGAATATTACAAAATTATTATTAAATATTAATTACATTATTATT
>KZ308119.1:1583497-1658028 GCA_000376725.2 Ladona fulva
GCATCAAGTACGTAAATTTTGCTCGTATGTAAACCGATCAAATAATAAAATTCACAGTATCAGGAGAGGTGTTGCGAAAATCCATCGGGGAACAAATAAATGAACTATAAGTATAATGAAAAAGTACCATTCTTTTCCTTTTTCCCTGATAAAATGGAATTTGTAACTGTGCAAGTAACTAAGAGGTTCTCTTTGTGCGACAAGCAGACCATTCTTCAAACTTATGTTAGGCAACCGGCATTACACAACCCGGTTATAATGTTATCCCGCTTAAGACGCAATTTTCGCTTGGTCCCCTGAAAAACGTCTTAACCGGGTTTTACTGTAATTACAATTTACAACTAATTTAAAGCAAGTTCTTTTCTTATGATCTCGTATTGCACTAACAATACACAAAACGGAACATTATTTCTGTTGTGACCTTCTCACCAGTGATAAGGAGTACAACCTGCTATTCGAGAGTTATTCGAAAGTGGAGTTTCCTAAGAGATCCTGCGCGATCCAATTTAAGAACAGATATTGTAATGATACGAAGACCTAATGCAACTCGAATAATTTTCCATGTGTTATCGGAAGTCTCCCCAAGAACTCTCTTAAGGTATAGGTCGACGTAGCCATCCGAACGTTTCGAAAAATTTCCTCGTCTGTAAATTTATATCGAATGACATTTTTTTCTGCTCCAGTTTTCAGAAAAAGCTCTAAATTTTGCAAGGGTGGGTGTTTCTTTTCCTTCGCTCGGGTTGATGTCACGGAAGCACGGAGCACGTCGTCTGCTTCAAGACGCCGAGTCGGATGATGGCTCGCGAGGAGGCCGCGTGCGAGACGCGAAGAGAGATCTCGTGGGGTCGAGATAACTTTAAGGAATGACCTCTTCATTTCGGCTTCACGAGGAATATATTTGATATCTTGACCACGAGCGAATTTGGTAGCTTTACGATGAACTACAAATTCTCTTCCATACAGTTATACACGCGAGATGTAAATGAGTATGACAACACAAAGAGGCTTTTACTTTGTTTCTGCCACCGCGTCTTTATGAATGGAATATTTTCCTTTATCTTTGGGGAAAGGATGGAGAAAATGTAGCCTTCACGTACTTTATCGTCTTTTCATGGCTGTGATGATACGAAAGTTACGGAGGTATGAAGCTGCTCTCTCATCTTTAAGTCCTTATTGAATGCCATGAAAAGCTTCGCTAATAGGTGCCACGTGAACGTTTTCCACTCGTAGTTTTCCGGCTATTTGAAGAAAGCAAGGGCAGGAACAAAGCTTTTGGTAGATTATGTTGGAAGGTCTGAGGATATAGCCGTCGCTGATCTTCCATCGAGCTGTCGATTTTACAGACAAAATTGATAAATAGAATAGTTGTGAAACAAAACGGTTTCGGCTGCACAGCCTGTACGTAAAATTTTAATTCGTGTCGAATAATTTTGTAGGTTTATATTAAAAAAGAAATAAGGCTTTTTTGGATAGCAATAATATATCAAAGCATTCATTGATCATCAAGCATTAATTAAATAAAAATCTACATAATCGATATTAGAGAAATATTAATTTATACAATATTAGAACGATACCATAAAATAGCGGTTCGTATGCTGAGATACACTCCCTGTCAAGGGCTTCAGTTACTAATTGGTGGAAAGGTTAAAATTCAAATCGGTCTAAGGGACGAATACTGTACAGATTAGTATATTTTAAACATTTGTACATTAAATTAAATATGTATGTGATGTATGAAATCTGTATAATCCTTGTATTCAGTATCTCGGGGGAAGTGACTATTACTGAAGGACTATTCTAGTATTATTTTTAAGATGAATCATCGGCCTGAGTGAGGGAATCAACTTTGTAATATATTTTAATACGATTAACTTTTCTCTTGGAGGCCTAACTAACAGTCTTTGCAATCCTGATAATTCTGTTGAATTTCTTTCTTTAATTTAATCCGCCATAAACGTTGCCATTAGTAACTGATATAATTGACATTCTTTGAATAGAAACATGCGTACATTTCCCGCTAACTTGATGATAACGATACATTTTCTACATAAACAAAATTTAACTATAAAATATCTGTATTTTCACGAATGTAACATTTTTCCGTTATTCTAAAAGATGCTGTGGAATGCTTGGAAAAGAACTGTGAATGGAAAAGGGGATACAAAGATGAAAATAACCCTAATGGATTTCTATATCCGTCTCAAGAAACAGCTTGCGTTCGGTATTTGTATCTTTAGAATAGAACAACTTGATCTTATGAGAGGCTTATATTGATTCCTCTTCTTCAGTCGCTAATTTTCGCACTCACATACTGGTTGATGAGAGTAAATGTCTTGCACTAGCGAATAAATTGTTAAATTGATTTGTCTCTTACTTTCTTCGAGAATCGAATCAGCCATGGAACATCTCGAAAAAATACTTTCCGGTCTTTTACGATACTTTCTTTTCTAAACACCTATGAAATCCTTTAAAATATATTAAATATGTCGTGATTGAATCCGGTTTGAAAATGTGTCGGAGAGGAAACACGGAGCAGTCGTGGCCGAGTGGTTAAGGCGTCTGACTAGAAATCAGATTCCCTCTGGGAGCGTAGGTTCGAATCCTACCGACTGCGGTAAAATTTTTGAATGTGGTTTTTTTTAGCTATCCCATAAAGTTTTTGATACCACTATTCAGGATTATCTTGAAGGGTGGAGAAGGGATTTATAGTACAAGGATTTTAGATTTTTTTCCGCCAGAGATATGAAATATTTGTCTGCTTGTTAAAATCATGTAATATATTTAAGATGTTTCTTTTTTATGCTTACATTAGTTAGGCAACTGGCCACTTATTCGGACGGTTGAAAGAGGAGTATAGGGCCCTTCTTCTCCTCCATTAATTTGTCTTTGATTTGGATAAGCAGTTATAATATATTGACTATTTACAATAGGTTGAGTTTTTCGGTTAATGTGAGTTTTATGCTGAAGAGATATAATTGGAGGGTGATGCTTTCAAACCTCCATAATACCCGCGAAACCTTGTCTCGAATTCAAGAAATTCAGCTTAATACCTATAAAATGTAAGCGCTGCGTATAACTTGTACCCGAAATTCAATTCTGCAAATGAAATTTGGTAATAATGAATACAATGATGGAATCAGCAGTGATTTAGTAACACTCCAGTGAACTCTCAACTCTCGCAGTGAAAATTTAATATCAACTCTCGCAGTGAAAATTTAATACAGTTATTTTAATCATTAATGTAATTTGGTACTTATAATATCTATGCGGAATTTCGTTAATTGCCAGAGTCAGATCTGTATGCATGTTTATGTGTTTTCCTTTGAGAGGTCGAAAAGAGAGTTTCTACCACGAATTTAGCTTATACTGGACGTAATTCCTCCTTTGCTTGTAATTCTGTAGTTAAAATTAGGTTATATTTCCCACACTTCCCTTTTCCTTACAAGTGAGTTATGTATTACTAATTTAAGAATCACGCGATTAATATTCCTTCCCATCTGCTTGAAGCGGCCATGAAATTATGGTATAGTGATAAGAATTTCTTTTGGTAGTAACTCTGCTTTCTATACCCGCTGTAGACACGAGGTTTATGGGAACTCAATGTATTCCTTGCTCTATTTTATGCCGCAAATTTGGATTTGGAGCGCGAGTTGCCCTGACCGGCACAGAAACATTAATGTTGTTGAGCCAGTGTTGGAGCTTCTCGCGTTGAAAAATTCAGTTATCAACGAAAACATGTTATCTCAGTACTTTTTTGCTTATGTTTTAATTACATCATTTCATTACTTTCATACCATTTCAATAGTTTTCTGCTTATGTTTTTACTTTGCGATGTAGGTGCATTTTCTTACCAGCAGAGCCGGCCTCCTCTATAAAGGTGCTTGGGTGCAAGAAGCCATTTGGGGCCCTAAATTTTTTGTAAAGTAAAAAAAATTACAAACACGAACATATATTCTTAATGCATGTTTATTTAATGCGTGATTTTGTTTTTGCTAATGCATTAATTACTTCAAAAAAGAGTACATTATTTTAGTTCTTGATCATATTTGGGCCCCCTCAATCGCGGGGGCCCGGTGCATAGCATCCGTCGCCCCCCCAGATGGCCGGCCCTACTTACCAGCTTACTGGCACTGGACTGGAGAAATATATCGTTTTGTTTATCAACATATCCATTAATTTTGTTATTATCGCCAGTTCTTTAAATGCTCAGCTTTTATTAAAGAAGTCTTACCACGTAAGGCCTCGAAATACACAAAAGAGTGCGAGCTCGTATCCCATAAGATTTATTAAACAATATTCCGTTTCATTTGGTCGAGAATTAAGTTTTTGTGTATTATGTGGAAAATTATTGGGTATGCCATACCCTTTTGTCAAAGAATATTTGTATGTATTTGTGTTTCAGCTGCTCTAATTGGATCGCGTTTATCAATAGAAACCATTTCAACTTCTTTCCTTTCCAATTTCAAATTTTGAAGTCTCAAGAAAATAAATATAATAACGGAATATGTAGACCAAACATCAAATCGTTAACATAATCCTCGTAGCTATATCGTTCCATAATTATGACATTATTCTGTCGTAGCGAAAAGGAATAAATTCTATCATGATCATCGGTCAGAAATAACAAGAAGTTACTCTGGAGAAAAATCTGTGATATGTCTTCAAATCTGCTCTGTAAGCCTTGTAAGCAAGTTATCTTGCATTGAGTATCATTCTAGAGCTCTTTGAGGATAATTTGTCTTTTTGGTGAAAAGAAACACTCTTTGTATCCATTTCATTAGCTACTGTAAAAATTTTTAAATGAACCAAGCATTTGTACAAAGTCAATAATTTTCAGATAACTCCTATCAATACCTTACATGATCTTTCCCTGTAATAAGCAGGCGCTATAATAGCATCGGAAAATTTCAAAATCGGGCATTATTCACTACATTAGCTATGATTTTTTGCATTTATAGGTGAGACTTACTTGGTTTTTATACGGGAATAAATTGATTTTCCTCACGAAGAACCATGTCCGACAAAGGTTTTTATTAAAACATGGCATAATCCGCTGGCCAAGAATAATTTCATAAATATAAGCTTCATATATTTTTAATATTGCTGTTCTATTCTTGGCCAAAACGCCTTCGAACACTTGTGCGATTCCCTAGGAGAGTTAAAAATAAGGTGTAAACAGGGAAGGAATGCGTAGGGGTTAGTGTCCGAGGAAGCTTAAGGTTGAGCCAAAGGATACGTGACGAAAGTTTCCGTAAATTTACCCTCTTCTATTCGACATGCCAACTTCCGTAGAAATATTTAGATGGCTACCGACGTCAATGGAGCTCTTTGGGCAATCTTATGAAAAAAATATGATATAAATGATGTAAAATAAAAAAATAAATATAAATTTATATGATGAGATCTTAATTCGATATTCGAAGGTGTGACTTCGTGGAAAGACATTGCAGAGTGAAAAGAAACTACGAAGTATGAGAGTAAATGTCTTGCACTAGCGAATAAATTGTTAAATTGATTTGTCTCTTACTTTCTTCGATTATTATAAAATATTAATTACATTATTATTATTAATATTATTATTCAAATGAATATAAAAATCAAAGAAGCATCTTTTTGCTTCTCCTTTTTGCAATGATGTAGATGTAAAGTAGAGAGGGCAATGTAGAGTAGAGAAATATTAAAGAGGTCGATGGCTTCATTAGTTTGTGATTTCTGCTTGGTTTAATTAAGATTACATCACCAAAAATGAAGCGAGAAAGATAAAGGATGACGTGAAACTTTATTCCAACAAGTCTTTCAGGAGAAAGAAATATATCATTTCTCGAAAGTACATTTCCTGAAAAGTTGAACCAGCAATTCTGTCGTCTCGCGATAATATCTGCGGACGTGCGCTTTCCTTGTTCGTCAACTTTCCTCGAAGTCGTTATACTGGATTTGTCTGGTTCAAGCTCTCCAACTTCTTATTTTATTAAGCTTGCCATTTCTCTCAAATATCTATCTGCTCTTTGATTTTTGCTTTTCATGTTTCATTCAGTCATTCAATAATTTTTCATGCCTTGAAATGAAAAAAAATGCTGCGAGATTCGTTTCATAAAATGGATTGTTTAATAGAAAATATGTAGTGCATATTCAAGATTCAGAGTAAAAGATTTACTTCAACATTAACCAGAGCTTCGAGAATATAGTCGTGTACAAACATAGTTCTTTGAATTATGATTAATGCCCTATCTTAATTCCTCTTAAAAATCCGAACTTCTATTTTTTTCTAAAAAAACTCATATTTCTTTTAAAGAGTATGAAATGCAGNCTGATCGTATTCTTTGGCAGAAAACGACTGTCTCCATCAGTTTCGATTCTCGTATTGCTGCTTTTCAGTGTTTTACCAAAATCTCTATTAATTTTTTTATCACCACGAAGAATATATACAATAATAGCAACGAAAGAAGTAGGAACAGAAGATATGACACGAGAGAGAATGCGGATCCGGTTCTTCCACTTGCCGGGCTCCACATAATTATCTCCATACTTCTTTATTCATTATTTTTCAATAGATTATTTCAATAAATTATTTAATTACGGAAAAAAATCTGTAACTTCACATTTAACATCTGAGATGACAACAGAACTTCACATGATGGACTTTTACTTTAGCTTATTGAATGTGAAAGATAAAAGTAACAAATTTCAACTGGAACTAAAATATTGAGGAATGTACAAATATTGTTATTCATTCAGCAACTAAGCTATATTGCTGGGGGCTCCCAGCCCCAACTGCATTCAATTCCTGAAGTGAAATAATAGGGCACCGTAAGCTATAGTTGCTGGAGGCTCCGCAAACCCTAGCAGTCTGGGTAGGCATAATATTTTGCTGTTGGGCTTTGCTCCTGTTCATTCTCCATTGAATCGTCTGCAGCCTTCGTGCTATTGGCAATAATAATGTCAAAAATAAAATTGCAATTAAAATGTATGACCTCTCACTCGAGGTAGACACAGATATTAAACCATTCTGAAACGTTTAACAAGACTAATTATTTCATAATATATAGAATACGGATAAATGGTACATACATACGTAAAGGCATACGATTCGGCCTTTTTTTCACCGTCGCTTAACCTTAGGGTTTCATTTTATATTTCGAACTTTTGTGGGGCGTTTTGCAACATCTATTATTTTATGCATTACTCAAGTATTTCTCCTTTACGGAAAACTCTGGAAATCCAAAAAATGGCGTCGAAATACATGAACACCCTAAATAAATGTAAATTATTGTACGATGGCAGAAGAATTTTGTTTTTACTATTTAGAAAATACGATGAACTTCGATGCATAACGAAACCATAAAACGCAACACTTGGTGAGTTCTACAAAATATAAAAGTTAGTTTTGGAGAGTCCCACCAAGTAACACCTGAACATGTTAATTTTTACATACATTAATGCCAATTAACTCTATTTTAATTTTCTTTGTTTTTGTTATTGTATGTTCTTTGGGGAAATACAAGAAATTTATATTCCCATATTAGACAATTAATTTTGAAGATATTATGGAAAAAATTTGCTTATTTTGTTTAAAAATGGAACTATTTTCTCGTAAATAGTCGATGTTTGCTTTTTATTCGAAAAGGAAATAATAACGCTATTTTTTTGACTGAAAATCAGTCGATATTCATTGTGTTCCTCCGTTATATGATGAAAGTCGATGATTTTATGATAATAAGTTACATCAATTGAACATAAGTAAAAAGTCAGAGATGATATTATTAAGCGGTAAGGATGTTTTTGGGCAGCACGAATTCGTTGAAGAATTTGAACAGAAGATGTTAAGATAGGAACTGAATTGAACTGCGTGATACTGCGTAGCTGCTTCGTGTTGGGTCGTAGCCTTTTCCCAAAGCTGTTTGTTTTGCTATTCGATCTTGAATAATTCAATAATTCTTTTATGAGTGAATCATTTAAGGATGGCGGACTCGGAGTCCATCCACTGAATATTGAATCATCTAATTATTCCCTTGCATCCGTTATTCACAAAAATTATTGCTTTATTGTCATCTGTTTTCCTCTGAACTACTACCATTATCATTTAATGCTATATGGAAATGCAATGGTATTTGATGACCTTTTCAGCTATGAATTAAAGACGAACATTGATCGGAGGGAGAAAGTTTGAGTTTTACAAAAACGATTGGTTTGTCCTAAATTAGCCAACAGGACATTTTCTACCCATCTTTGAAACTTAATTAAGATTCTAGTGATTTCTTCAAATCGAACTTCCCCTGTAAAATCACCTCATCCTACTTCAGCCGGAGGATCATTTTTTCTACTTATCCGTATTATCGTCAAAACGACTAACTACTGATATCGTAACATGAAATTAACGATATTGAAAAGGAAATAAGAAAACGATCATGGTTACTGAAACAAATCGTCCTTTTCCCAAACGAGCTTTCGATATGATCGATAGTAATGGAAAAAGTGTTTTACTTATTATTCTTGTGGAGTTAACATTAAAGAAAAGCAGAATACTTGATAAGATACTACATACTGACGCTACATGGACGTCTTTTCAAAGTTGCGTAAGCTATTATGATCGGGGATTTTCTTAATTTTATTTAAACTACGTGTATGTTTGCATATTAATGTTTAATCAAGTTATGCCCTTAGAAGCTTTCAATTAAAGCGAGTTTTGAAAGTACGAATGACTTGGCATTCATTTATGACGGTAGAGCCACTGAATATCATTGGCTCAGACAGTAATGAGTATAAAAAATTTGGTCATTGAAATCACCTGGGTGTTCTGCTTTCTATTTATACTAGATATTTATACTAGATTATCCTTCAGAGCGACCTAAGCGTAATATCAAGTGGGTGCAAAGATTAGCAGCTTGATTTAAATGCGAAGAAGTGCGTTGCTAGTTGCTATGTCTTTCACGCGTTCCACTAACGTTATTAGCGAACGATACCAAGTTTCAGGATATCCTTTAGAGTTCGTGCGTCACAATAAATACCTAGGAGTTACACTCAGCAGTAGTTTATCGTCTAAGGAACATATTCGAGATTCTATAGGAAAGGCGAATAGAATGCAAAGATTAGTAAGTAGAACCCTGAGAGGATGTCCAACTAGAATCAAAGAAATTGCGTACTTTTCCCTCATTCGACCAAGTCTTGAGTACTTCTGCGCAGTCTGGATTCCACACGAAGTAGGGTTGGTCTCAGAGTTAGAGATGCAGCCCGTTTTGTCAGTGGAGATATCAGGTTCGACAGTAGCGTTACGGCTATGATAAAATCACTCGGGTGGAACTCACTGCAGGAGAGAAGATCTGATTACCGACGAAAGCTTTTCGAAAAATTCATCGGTCCAGAATTTTTAGGTGAAGTAAAGGATATTGTCATTCCGGAGAACAGCGAGCGTGATCTTCGAGAGGCGACGACCAAGCGTTACAAGGAAATAATCGCTAAAACGGATAGTTACTTCTGGTCGTGCTTTCCGAATAGCATCAGAGAATCTAATAGAGTAGATTAGGTAAGGTGTTAATACACCCCCTGCCATACGCCACTGGCGGCTTGCAGGGTAAAAATCTAAATCTAGACAGGATTAAGTGCATCCCTACCTAAGCTGCCCGTGTGTTAGACTACGCATACTCTTATTATTAAACTGATCGTATTCTTTGGCAGAAAACGACTGTCTCCATCAGTTTCGATTCTCGTATTGCTGCTTTTCAGTGTTTTACCAAAATCTCTATTAATTTTTTTATCACCACGAAGAATATATACAATAATAGCAACGAAAGAAGTAGAAACAGAAGATATGACACGAGAGAGAATGCGGATCCGGTTCTTCCACTTGCCGGGCTTACGCTTCACCGCGGAGGTGTACAACCAGAACAATATCCCCTCTGTTTCTTGCTACGTTGAAGTTAGATAACCATCTTGTATCATTACCTCAAGTGAAATAATACACATAAATGCAATAACACTGAAGCTTGCTCTACTAATTGTTACGTGGAACAAAAATTTTCTTATCCTTTTGTTGATACAAGCGGAAATATTTTTTTTGGGGATAAGTGCGTAAAAGCTTAGGGAAACATGAAAAAATAAAAAGAGAATTTTAGAAAGATAGTGGAACTATTTTTAATTAAGCCGTTTTGAATGAATATTTAAGAATTTCTTGAGTATACTATTATACTACGATGTAAAAATAAATCTTTGTTGAGAAGTTATTATAATGTTCATGAAAAACCACGTAAAACTCTGGGAAGTAAAGGAAGGGGAACTGATAATTTACGTTGCTATATTAGTATTTATGAGAATAAATAAAACTCGATATTTATAACTTCAGTGACTAATTAAAAGTACTAATAATATATATCTCATATTTTGCTCTTCAATGGATGTCCATTGCACATAATTTTGTTTACGGGCAGATATGCGGAAGTAAGGAGACAGAAGTGGCCAGGCTATAATGGTACCAATTTGGAAGATGCGTTAGATTTAGATTGGTAACCACCAGCTATTGGCGACAATTCAAACAGAAGCCTCTATTTATGTGTCTTGATACAAAGTGTAACACTTGGCAAAATAAGATCCACTCGTGGAGGTAGAGGAGACGATTAATGGGGAGCATTTATTGTGAAAACAACGTTTGAATGGGGTCGCCGTTTCGAAAAAGAAAGACTATTTGAAGTACAAGAGAGAAGCAGCTATATTTCTGAAACTATAGGAGTGTCCAGTTATAAAGGTCGCTATACATTACTTACCCATGCGTTGAAAATCTGTGTCGTGATAATTTTGATTTTCTGCAAAGGATCTCAAAGTTATAAATACGACCTCGTATACTGTATATAACCTTAATAACCCTGATTAATTTCATATTTTTTATGGCAAAACTATTTTGTTATTAAAAATATACAGCTACGCAAAGGGTAAAGGTGACTTTACTCATAAAGGCCGTTGCCTACATAGTCCTAAACGGAATATCAGAATGTTCTGGCTAGATAGCTTAATTGGCAAAAGCATTGCTCGAAAAGCAGAAGATTCTGGGTGTGAGTTCTGGTCCTATCAGACTATTTTCATATCCGATTTTCCTTTGAATTTTATTAGAAATATACCAATAAAAATTAGTTTTATACTAATTAAAATTATGATTGTAATCCCAAGGAATAATAGGAGTGAAAAATAGCGACATGACTGACCTCACAGAAAGCATTCCCGTAACAGTGTGGAATAGACGCCATATGGTTGTTCAGTGGTTAGAACACATGCATGGAAAGTGAGAGACCTGGGTTCGGATAATGTCTGTATATTCCACACCTGTTTCCTTGTGTTTCAGCCGCACGACTTTTCCGTGTTAAGTCGATCATCTATCCTCAATTCTGTATTATGAATGTAATCGCAGATTCCTCTACTTCTCTAACAGAATTTTAATAAAATATTCTTTTAATTAGATATGTTGATACATGTATATTTATGTATTTGAAGTCGTAATTTCTATATTTTGATACAGTTCTTCCTATGCAGTTCTTCCCAACATTTTCTCTCCAGTTACGCTTTAACTCAAGCTTCGCATCTCACTAAACCATGCGTGTGTCAATAAAAATTTGAATGAGAGGAAAAAGAATTTTTAATATATTTGCATCTTGAGTCTTTTAAACGGCGAAATATTGGGGAATGAAGTGCATAAATGAAAAGAATGTGGCTAACTTAGTTATTATGCGGCACACCAAGAGCTTACCTATGGCACACCTGTGTACTAAGGTCCACTAGTTGGGAAGCACTGACTGTGGAATTTCTCATGTAATTTTCTTATTATTGCGAGAAAATGTATCTATATTGAAGCAGGTCCTTCAATACAGAGGGAATTTCCATAGATTCCCCCAGTACAAGTTTCCACCTTCACTCGACTTTACGCGGTCATTTCTCAAACGACCCCTTATTTCGACTTGGCTGAGCACTAATTGCGCAACTGATTCGATACCACGTATCGTTTGCAACCACTGAGAAAATTAACGTCTGATTGCACCCAGGTTACGACAAAAACCTCACGGATCCGTAGATTTTGTTTTTGAGCCAAGCAGCGGAAAGGAAGAATTCACGCGTAAGAAGACGGAGGAATCTAGTTGAGTCTTTTTTTTAGAGGGAGGGAGAGAAAGGATGCGAATGGCTAAAGTGAGCATAGGAGAAAGAGGGGATGAGGGAAGAAGGGACACTCGCCAATGTCACGGCCAAGGGCGAGACGAACGCGTCGCTTGTTTGTGTATACGTGTGCAAGCAAAAAAAGTGGATGGGTGCGAAGAATACACGGCTAAATAGCGTTGCTCCTTACTTCCCTTTTCTTCTCTTACTTTGAGACACGAAGAATGTCTCGGTGGAACGACGACCACACAAAGTTGACCAGAAGGGAGTAGAAGGAGGAAACTGACCGCTGAAAGTTCTATTGTCCCTAATTCTGTGTCTTTTCTGCTACGATTAGTTGCGGAACAGATTATCATATTTGCAATGCGGAATTCCGCTGTATCATTTGATTATGATAGGCAGATTAGTGAAATCTGTGACCTTTGTATACTTATCTTTTGTTTTTATTGAAGGAATTAATTATGAGTAAATCTTAAAATATTTTAAAATTATGATATTTCCCAACTTAGATTAGGAACATTTTGTTTCCGTGTCAATCTTTGAATGTCGTTCCGTTTCCATAAATTATTTTGGAAGTGGAGAGAAATTGTAGTAAAAGAAAAAATGCGCAGAGGTCGTTTCATCGAAAACTTATCATTGCTTGCTAAAATCTGAAGGTCAGTCATTACGACTTCCTAATAGTGATCTCCTCACCATAAGGTTTCATAACCATTGAATAAATAAATTCTCTTAAATAATGTCCTTTCTACAGGGGCGATGCAGACTAAGATAAATACTTCACCAACTTACCCATGGTTGATGATGTCGAATTAATGTATTGGCACGCTAATGTAGTATGATATTTATCATATTCGTTATTTGTTTAATAAATATATACTTAAATATCGTTTCTATATTGATCTCAATAAATGTTTCGGAATGCGAATTCAAGTTTGTATTATTGCAAGTTTCTTATTCTGCAATTCGAATTAACGCCTGCAAACATCTTCAGATGAAATTATGCGAATCAGTTGAACAATTGTTATTTAGACCCATATTATTGCTTTATTTTTTCTAGGTTGATTAATTACAGGATTGGATGTTACGAAATTGTGTTTGGGTGCTAAAGGTAGAATTTAAGTTGGAAACTTATAAGACGAAGGAGTCTATTCAACATGATCGCATTCCATTACCTAGAAAGATGTCATTGAATTGTATGTGTCTTTAAAGTAGAATGTCGGGAAGATGGAGACAAGAAAATAAGACTTATTTCAAGCAAAAGTACTTTCAGTCTCAAAGTTAACTAACTCAGTAAATAAAGACTACGCCAAGATGATCAGTGTTTCTATCCTGTTGCCCTGGAAGTATTACGATTTTCGCTTCTACAACATTCATGCACATCTCAGGAAAACGTCAGGAAGAAATGGCAGGAGATAAACGAGCGATGTAGGATTAGTACATGGAATGACAGGACTATTCTAAGAAAAGCCAACTTGGAAAATGACAAGTTAGAGATGAAGGATGGAGTCGTGTTAAGGGTTGGAATGAGCGCTTTAGTCTAAAAACGCTTAGATGCCAATTTCAAATCCTGGTCATAGCATAGATGTTATTTATTAATATTCTGTTCTTTTCCTATTTTGAATCCCCAGAATTGGTTGCGATTGAAAGACTGAATGCATAAGAGAATTTAATACTCTAGAAGGCGATCTTTCGAAAACTGTTTAGCAGACACGGACAAGGATACGTACAGACATATATTGAACTATAAGAGCGTACTTTATTCACTTTAATTTTTAACGGAATTTAGAGGATTAAGGAGTATAGTCACGTCATCAACGAGAGAGCGAGCCTTCAACACTACTATACATCATTCGCCGATCCGGATATGGCGATCGACCTTCCGTGACTATTTTCAAAAGAAAGCACCTTGCTTAGGGTATGCTATAGAGTTGCCCTAATTACCAAAAGCATATTGTTCCTACGATAACTTTTTATATATTTGATATGTTTTTAGTAGTATGCTAGTGTAAAGTAAATTGGAGAGATTTGTTCTTTGAGTAGGTGTATACTCGAAACCGTCTTCCCTTAGACAAGTTTGTACGTTCGCCCCTTCCAAACATAGATAATACCCAAGGCCCAGGCAATTAGTATATCGGACCTTAAGATAGCCATGTGGGTAACGCGTTAAATTAATAGGTTTTCAAACGAATAATTTGTAATAATTTATAATTTAAAATTGTAATTAGAAATAATGTATATAATACTTATAAGATGACCTTATAACACTATTGCATTCTTGTAATTAGACTTTAAGTGGTCACAACTGGGAAACAGTAGTGTATAACTACAGAAATCCAATTATATTACGATTTATTTCTGCAAGTTTTGTGATATTAATTATTGCTATCATACTATTTAATCATTACTATTTAATTGTTGACATTATAAAATACACTGACATACTCTATCGGCGATCATTATAATCCTGTCAAGCCTTGTGACAAGTAAGTTTATAGTTAGTGTTCATAACAATGTAAGTGTATAATAGGTGTTGTAGTAAATCATTAAATTTGTTTATAAATATAATAACAAAATTATATTTTCGTTGAGCTCGAACCAAATCCAATGTGTTCTGGAAAGTCTCGATTAAATATGTTACTTTATTCACTTTCACGTGAGTTCCACGTGAAGTAGAGGGAGGAGTATAAAAATCTCAAATAGTGGTACACAACTTAACAAATAGTACAGATTTAAAAAATTATTCAGTTGCCGAGAGAATCATTACCGTAACTGAATAATTTTTTCGAGTTCAACTAAGTAATTGGGACAAATTGATCGGAGCTGCACTCAAGGGCAGGAGAGCGAATGGGTTTATTGAGTCAATGAAAGAAGCGTTGCAGAATAACGAAGGGAATGTGGGTAGGAAAGGGTGGAAAAAATAACTGTGGAATTATGCTAAAGAATATTCGGAATGAAGCACTTTCATACGATAAAATCATTAAAACAATCACTGGAACGATTAAAACGCCTAAACACTCCTCATTAGAGAATAAATATGACAAATTGAGAGCAAATAGGAACAGAAAAGTAATTTAAACCACTGTTGTGAAAGCAAGTTTGGCTGATTTGTACTCTACGATAACATATCATCAAGAAGGAAGGCAAAGATATTTTCAATCCATTCTCTTGCACATGCCGAACAAGTGCTAAAGTTAAACTATTACGCTTGTTCAGGTTGGAGGTAGGAAGACTTCATCAACAGTAGAATCGGTGAAATATCTTGGAGTAACCCTCATAAATAACTTAACATGGGGTACCGACATTCGTAATATATGTGGATGAGCTCATAAGAAACTCGGATTCGTTAATACTCAAAGGTACTTCGGTGCCCAGGATTGCAATCTCTAGAAGATGGAAGATTAAGCATAAATTTACTAAATAAGTTCAGAGATGGTACTTTCGTAGAAGATGTTGCCGATATTAAGCGTCCTTTTTACATAGGCCGTTCTGATTCTGAGAGGAAAATAGGAGAGATACAATCCCAGAACGAATCGATTCAAAAATTAATTTTTTTCTGCGAGCAATACGCGAAAGTAATCGATTGAGGAAGTAGAGTCGTGATGCATGCACCCCCTGCCACACGCCGAAAGGCGGCTTTCAGGGTTCATATGTAGATGTAGTAGAGATTCTCACAATGTTAGAAAAGGATACTCTTGTTCTGGAAAAGAGTTTCTTACTTGGCACGCGGAAAAAACTAAGCAAGAGATAAATCGTTTAATTATCCTGAACCTTACACATAGATTAATTTTTACCTCCAGTGGTACAGAATTTCATGTTCTCATTTTCGTATAGGTACCTTATTTATGCAGAGGTGTCGATATTTTTTACGCCGTTATCTGTTTCAAGAATACTTTCAGTTTCTCTAATTTAACGCTTAGTACATACATTAATTGAGTCGGTTTTGGCACACTTAAGCTTTGATTTGAAACTTGTTAACTATTTATTTGTTTCTGTAAATCGAGATCTCACTCCTACAAGACTTGTTTTCTCACGCTGAAAATACTAAGAAATGGCCGCTAGAATTTTTCTTATTCTTACGAAGAAATTTTTATCACATTTTCTGACTTGAAATTTCAACTCCTAGTTTTAATTATTTTGTCCCTGCTACTTTTCTTTTCCACTCAGTTTTCAGTCGTCACCGGTTCTCTTTGAATATCTATGTGATACGGTAGTATACCTATCACTGCGAGACAGGCTAACTCGCCTCACTCTTCCGAAATATGCAATTTATTTTTTCAATTGATTTTTAGTAAATGAAGCCCATGGAGGCGGTTGGGTATTGTAGCAATGAAATTTTATTCTGAAGGAAGGAATGATATTTGTACAATTTTGAGATGTATGTATATACTTTTCCGCACAATTATGTAGAAAAGTATGTACATATCTTTACTTCCCTATGAAAAATAATTTTTACTTGATTCCGCTGAACAATAAATATGCACAGAATCTCTAAATATAATCGATAGTGCAAACTTCGTCAGTGAACATAGTGGATGCTTTTACTGTAGTACATATAGACATTCATGGGTGGAATTCGCCTACGAGTTATCGCACAACCAATGTGCATCGTACGATACCTAGGATGCTGGCTCCCTGGCAAGGCTTTTGTAATCAAAACTTCATATACGAAGAAATGAATAAGAAAAGGTTTAGTTTTCAAGGATGCCTCGAACTCCACGGATATTCAGTCATAGTGAAGTTTTCTATAAATTTCGAAGAAATGTGTATGCTAAAATAATAAAATACGGAAAATTTTCGCTATATATTTGCCATATAAAACCTCATTCCACAAGTTATGAACGATGGTAGCAATATCATGTTTTTCAAGATAGGGTGATTTATTGGTAATTAATAATGGCTCTGGAATTCCTCGCTCTTTTCTCGGAAATTCTAACACGTGACCTGATAACCCCACAAGGAAGCGTCTTGGACTATGAGTGTGAGAAAAGCCCTCTGTTTACAAATTCAGATCGCTCATAAACAGTTGAGAAATCCCTGATCTAACGCACGCAAAGGGGCAACGCGACGTTTCTCCCCACTGCCATGTTTTCGGGTGCTTTCGTATCCAGGGTTACGGAGGACGATAAACACAAACAAACTCTCAGAAAAAGCGCGGGTTATTTTCTTCATCCGGATCGAAGTCAGGTGGACGCCGCCCTCCGGTTGAGTTCCTTCAATTTTCTTTCTTTCCGAGGAACGTGAAGAGGAATACTACGAAGGCGACAAACCCTATTTCCTCGCACGTTTGCTCGCGCACGGGCACTACAAACAGTCACGCGTCGCGTTCTTCTCGCCCTTGGCCATGACATTGGCGAATGTCCCTCCCTCCCTCTCCGAATACCCCTTTTGCTGCTTGCATCTCCCCCTCGTCAACCCACTCCCACTCAAAAAGAAGACGTGGTTATGGAGCGGAGAATGGACTCCCTTTCTCCCTTCTTTCAGCTTCTTTTTTTTTTTCAAGTTTCTAATCAGAAATAAAGTGGGGTTCCCTCGTTGCTCCTCGAGGTTTTTATCCCTGAACTTTTTTGTTTTCCAAATTTGACTGCGACGCAAATGTATCCGGCGTTCTTCATTTGTCGCGTGGGCGCCAACTTGGAGCAGTTCACTGTCCCTCAAGTCTCTGGTAATTAGGGATTCGTGCTCAACGCGAGGGATAATGAGGGAAATCCTTCGCGAGTCTCCTCGAATGGTTTACCATTACCATGTTTATCTTGGGCTCTCCTTCGCTTTTACTTGCCTCGCTGATTATCGGTTGAAATGCGAAGTTACCTACCTTATAACGTAGGGCATGCTTGTCTAGCAGACTATCAGAGCTTAGGAGCCGCGTTATTGGCGACTGGCTCCTTTACTTTCCAAGATGCTGGATCCTCTCAGACTAGGGTAAAACTCTTAAGTTTCAGTTTAATATTTTTAGTACGATTTGATTTTCTACTGTAAATGTATCAAGTTTAACTGAAATGCATAGCAATCATAATAAAATTTTATAAGATCGGAAGTAACTCCAAGTATAAAATTATTTAGTAGAGTAGTTTTGTCTGTTCCTAAAGTCATTAGGGTTCGTTAGATTCTCGACCCTTACACCAATAGTTTCAAAACTTTGGTTGGGGAAAATCGGCTCGTACGGGAAATAGGCTAGATGAGGAGTGAGGTAGTTCGCCTTTATTTTCCTCTTGGAGATATTCTATTGGTGGAAAACTTGCATGAAACCAAATGAATGTCAATATTTTCATATTATTTAGTATTGAGTGAATGTGACTGCTATTATTCATCATCAATCAATCCTCGGTATCTTTCACATTATCAAAGACAAGAACAAGACCGATATGAGAGCAAATGAAACACTTTTGTCCATCCTGTAGCTGAAGACGTGAAAAAAATCCATTGATCTAGATATTGGAGTAGGAACGGTAAATCCAATGCGGGTGGCATATAAAGAAAATAATTCAGATGTATCTGCGTATCTTCCTCTTCCCTCGGAGTAACATAACGTTAAATATTTAGGCGGTAGAACTAACATTTGTATTTTGCGTTATTATTTCCTAGAGTTCAACACCGTTAAGTGATGGGTTAGGACCTTTTAAAACCGTAACCTCTGTTTAAATCCTGCAATGGAGAATTCATACTCATAGAAAAGAAGATATTTATTTCTTCTCCAAGGCAGAAGAAAAAATTTCAAACGTATGAAAATAAAAATTTTGACTTAACTTTCGTTTCTAAACACGGCATGTTTTGTAAGGATTTACTCATGCTCCATGCAATGTCCACAGAAGTAATGAGCCTTTCGTAATATAAGGGCTGAGTTTATCTATATGATTATTTTTGAAACATGACATAAAGAAACTTGAACGCGATAGATTATCCATAGAATAGCAATGAAGCTCTCCGTATTTCGTAATTGAAGCAAACGTACTGCTGTTGTTTTTATTAACGACATGACAAGGTAAAACAAATGCAATTCTATTTGTAGCGCTTTCTGACTTCGTTTTCCTTAGTTGCCGTAAGGACCTCTGCAAAAGCAGAACTCTTTTTGTTAGAATATTTCATAGTTTTTGGCCAATTAATATAGTTAATTACATTTATTAGTTTCCTAATCGAGTACCGAATTCCCGAAGTCTTGGTTTTCTTCCTATTTTCAGTTACTTAATGCCTGGGTAATTTTGTTCAAGTGCTTGAAACTTTTTGGAAATATTAAAACTGCAAATTTACGATCAATATTATCTCGTTAGGGGATCTTTGTATCGATTGAAGCTGTAGAATTTCGAAACGCCTGAGAACCGCACAGTAAGGTGACGATTTCGTTTATTTACCACGGGTAAGGTAGAGGAATCTGGGCATCTTATAACTAATCTTAGTTGATATGATTTGAAATATGTAGAGACTTGTATAGAAACCTGAGCAAATATTTCAAACGCGTATGACGGTGACTTCCTCAGCTTATGAGGAGTTGTTTGCTAGAATCCGATATTTTCCTGCGGAAGTTTTAAAGTAAAGAATAGCTCTTTTGACACTCTTATTTTTATTTTTAAAACATGAATATTAGCATAAAAATATAATTAATTGGTAATTCTTCTTCTTCTTTAGCCTTCAGTCCGTAGATTGAAGTGTTATAACTCCAAATTCCTCTCACCTTTCTGCCAATCTCTTCATTTTGTTGTAGCTCTTGCACCCCACGTTCTTCATTACCTGGGATAAATGATGTAGGAGTTTTCATCCTTTTTTTTTCTTTTTCCTATCACCTTTCCCTCCATTATTAGTTGGTGCCCAATATGATTTATTCGCGTCTGAGAATCGATCTTGATTAGGCTAATTTTTAATTAATTAAACCTAATTTTTAGATAAAATTGTGCTCAAGTATACTAAAGTATTTTGGCAAGCTGTTACTGTAGTACCCAGGAATCAAAGAAACGACCAAACATTTGGAAGCACTTATACATTTCCAGTAAGTCACTGTCATATGGCAGGAAGTAAGAAGGAATAAGTATTTTGTGTCTATAAGAATCAATATTATTAATCCCAAAAATAAAATTCAGACCCTCTTTTTCATATGTCACGGTAAAGCACTCCCATAGACCATAGTTTCCGATTAGGCGGGACTGTCCCGATTTTAAACTATCTGCCCCGCTATTCCTATTTGGATCAGTAATGTACCGCTCCCTTATGGTCGCGGAATGTATAATAGGATTACTTTAACAATTTCTATCGATGATGGTTTCGTTAAGCCGTCATGGTGGTCTTTGAGCAACTGTCTCCTGTTAATATTAAATGAAATGTTTAATTTGGTAAGTCATCTCTTTAACAGTCTTAGTACTTTTTCAGGGATCATGTGTGCTGTGCATGCATTTTCCTTTAATTTAACTGGACTCAATTCGACAAGCATCTGTGCGGGTTCAGTTCTGCAGGTTGCTTGCACTCGTGGGGGACGTCACGTTGGCCCGCTTTTACTGCTCTGAAACCTGGTTACCATAATCCTAACACTTCTTCGTCATATCATTCAACAATCGCAGCCAATGAAATCGACGATTTTCTGTGAAAATCTCTAGGTATTAATATTCATAGGATCAATTTTATAATTTATTCCGAGTATCTGTAATCGCATATCGCTCCGTAATTTCTGCACGCAATCGTGGACTGGCGTGAGCAGAACATTTTCAGCCAAAATTGGTTTTGGTCTGCCAAAATATAGCGTGCCTTGCCATTATAGTTGGTCGACATGAAGAAATTTCGGTTGACCGCAAAAGGACTCTTCCGCTAAAAATCGATTTTCCTCGGGTTTTTCGCACGGGGAGAGAGTTCGAACTCAGAGCGTATCATTATTGGCCATTTCAAGTCTTTGTCTCGTGTCGGTGTGCCCCCGAAGAGATAGTCTAGGAAGTGGGTCGTTAATGTTGAATGGGAGTTTTATTTCACGATCCGATAGGGTCTTATTTAGCGGGAGAGAAGGTCGCGTGAGACAGGCAGAGAAAGGGATCGTTTTCTAGGAAGAGAGAGGTAAAGAGAAATGGAGCCGTTAAGTTTATGGATGGGGAAGTTTTTCTTGCTTGGAGATATATGAGCTCAGTCATCAACGTAGAAGAGATATCCTGCCTACGCGCGTGCTCAATCGTGTGATGGTTGATCTTTTGAGTCGTTTCATCCCGTCAGACACGGGAAATTGAAGCGTTTTATTCCCACCGAATGCTGCGTCTCGTTCTGTATGTAAATATCAACTGCGGTGGATAGTCTTTTTCATTAAGAAATTAAGAAAGTTTTTGCAAATTATCAAGGGTTAAAATTGCATTCTATATGCTTGATAGTCGTCAGCATTTAATGATTTATTCGATGTTTTTATGCGCACGTTTATATATAGATGCATACATGTAAAAAATTAAAGAATTTAACTAATTAAAATTAATAGGAGTACATGCTTAGATTCAAAATTGACTAATGTAGGAACCGGAGAAAATTTATTTTCTCAAGTTAATTTCATTTCTGAGATTTGCTGTATTAAAGACAACGAAATGAGAAGCAAGGATTAGGGATAAAGATAAAGTGACTTCTTCTGTACCACGATAAGTTTCATTCAGGGGGATCTAAGTTTTAGTCCATCTGTTGACGCTTAAGGCTAAATATTTCGCTTTGTGAAAAGTGAAAATAGAAAGTGAATGTGAATGTACTGAAGAGATCAGGTTTAATTTTTGAAATTTCTTCTTTGTGTTTTAATATTGTTTTCATTGGCATATATGCACAAGTTATGCGGAGAGTCGAGAGTAACAATAAGCATGGAATATGGTAAGGCGTGACTTCGTGGAAAGCCACATAAAGACAGTACAAGACATTGTTGATTGCACAAGTTTAATAGATTTTTGCAATGTTAACATAGCAAAGTTGTAGACTCTTTCTCTTTCCTTGTAAGGATAAACTTACATTGTATTGGTAATTTGCTATTTTGAATTCCAGATGTAGCAATTGGCATTTAAAAGTTAGAAAATCGACGAAAAAATTTGCAAGTATTAACACATTCTGATCCGAAGATCTTTCTCGTTCCATAAAATATCACGCCTTTTTATTTTCTTTAGTATGTAATTTCTGAAGCTGGGAATAGTTTATCACCCTTGCGTATTCATCAATCAACTTCCACACTTGGGGGTTATCATTGTTTGGTAAGGCGGAAAACAGTCCTACCGGTACCAAACCTCGCCGATTTGATCAGTCATTCAATCATTCACATTACCCGAATTCATAAATGTGTAATTTCCGATTTCAAAATTTACTCGCTTTTATAAGCGAGGAACTGATTGATTTGGAGGGTTGTAATACACGTATGTGCATCAGGAAATTTGTAAAAGGAACTTAATTTCCATAAAAATTACCTCTTATTCATTTGAATCAATCTTTAGGTGTATATTTCGTGGGTTTTCTAAGGAAATGTGTCTCCGTATTTGCCACACTTGTGTACTTATGGAATAACAGTTAAAAATAACTATCAAAAACCAGTTAATTAGGCGGAGTAGTCAGCTAGCGCTCCAACCCCGGGCTCGAGTCCCGTCTTATCGGGTTGCTCTGGGTAGGGAATTGTGTTCGCGTAATATTACAGCGCATGCATTTTCTGTAATTGTCCAATGATAGGATGTTTGTGACGACACCGGGAAAGTAAAAAGAAATAAAAACATCTAATTTTGAAAATTAGATCTTGCAGGGTCAGAATATGGTGATTGTAGATTGTTTCCGTTGTCACTTTTTAACTAAGGAAAAATTTGTGTGCCGTCTAATAATTTGTGACTGGTGTATCAAATCCTTGTCCAGGGGTGGATCCAAAAACTTGCCAAAAAGGGAAACGATTTCTGACATATTTCTACTTCTAATATAAGTAATTATAGTCCATCGACCTATTAGAAATAGTGGTCCAGGTGGGGTCCTATGGGTCGATCATGAACCTAATGAACATATTTTATCATCCTCATATAGATTTCTAAACACGAAGTCTCCACAACACATTTATTTGTGTCTCTAGATGCAATTCATGACCGCGACACGAAAGGTTGTAAGAAACTCCTGATTCCCCAGTATAGAACTGAAATATTTCACAAATCATTTACAGTCACAGCCAGTAATCTTTGGAACTCACTTCCTCCAAGTATGGAAAACTTGCCATCTACGTATAGCTGTAAGCGTAAATGCCACAATCATCTACTAATCCAGCAAAACAGAACTCAAATGTTCTGACCGCATCCGAATTCTTTACCCCCACTATGAATGCACGAAGCCTTGGCCCAACACATTCACATCCCTTTGTGTTAGAAAAACCTTTCCGTCCTCTGTCTCAGGTTTGGGTCCGCTGTCCCATGTAAAATATGTACATAAATAGATAATTATAAGGCAGCTTAGATTATTGTAGAAGATTCATATTGTAACTGCTAGCGACTGTAATGGTTTTTAGTGTATTTGTTGTTTGTATCTTTGTAAAGTGTACTTTTAGCTTTTCTTATTTACATTTCAGATATTTCTTAACCTTTTCTGCTTAATCTTTATGTCAACACATTTCTGTAGTAACTATGAAAACTGTTTTGTTTTTTATTTCTTTTTTGCAATTATTATTTCTGTCACTGTCCTGTTTTTTTCAGATAATTCATAAGTTAATAAGCTCTGCTTATTATACAAGGGTAATGTACATTGTTCTTGTTTTGCCTTTCAGATCTCTTTAAACTGCCTTCTCCTTAAATTTAGCTAAATATCTGTAGGTTTCGAAGGTTTTTCACACCCTCCTTCTTGGGGGTGTTTTCCTGCTGTGGTGTATTTTTTTCCTAAGCGCAAACTTAGGTTTTTAAATCTACTAAGTAGTTTTCTTGCGTGCTCTTTTTTCATGCTGTCTCATTCTTTCATGCTCTGTATGACGAAGGGTTAGATGTAAGAAGAGACTGTCTAGTCTCAATCTCGCCCTAATAAAGACGTTTTATTATTATTATTATTATCATTATTATCATGATGTGCAGTGGTTCTTCGTAAGGTTCAGGGTTTGAATGAGGGTCAATGAAATATGGCTCTCAAATTTAGATTGTGATTCCATTTGGTTGGCTACAAAGATATAGTACACTTTGAGTGTATTTTTTAAATATAAAAATTATAAAATTTTTGAATTCCTTAAAAAAACAGAATCTATAATTAATCATGTAAGAAGTAGAATAGAAAAATCAGTCAAAAATAATTTAAGACTTGTGAATTTCCCGGTGAACGTTTTACTGAAGGAAGTCTTCTCGGGATACTAACCGGGTGGTTTCGTGGTACAGTGCCGATGTTTCGGTAACACTGCAGCCATCCTCAGGGTGAGTGCATTCATACTGAGGATGGCTGCAGTGTTAGCGGCCGAAACGTCGGTATTGTGCCACGAAACCACCCGGTTAGTATCCCGAGAAGACTTCCTTAAAAAAATAATGTATTTCTCATCAAAAAGAGGGTACATACTTGAAAAAAAAACAGTACACAATATGTAAAATTTAGCCGCCCAGAAGAAAGTTTTATGTTGGTATTACCATCACTTATAATTCGGACGTGTAATAAGTACAGATATAAAAAGTATTATGTAATAAGAATCAAGGAGTATAATACACAAAAGATTATAGCGTGAAAACAACATAAGTAAATCCAGAAAAAATATAATTACTTTGGGGTATGAAAATGGGTATAATAAATACCGTTTACTACTATGTAGATGGGAGTCTATGTCGGTCGAGTGAGCTCCAAAAGGGGTCTATGGGTGCGTAAGGTTGAGAATACCTGTCCTAGGTAAAAGGCATGCTAGAAGCAGTCGTAAAGTCATCTCATTTGGATCCATCAATGTGTGTCGCGTGCTGGAGAGTATTGGAGCGTCTAAACTTTATTTTCTCGGAATCTAATGTATAACTGAACTACATAGTTTTGTTAATACTTTATTGGATGCTTAGCGAAAGACTTTAAAATGAAGCATTGCTCTCGGTAGCTCGAAAGTAAGCTGTCTGAGTAATTGAATACATATCTATGGTTTCGGTGGGTGAAGTGACCTGTTAGTGCTTCTCAAAAGCGAAACCTTGGTAATGAGGTAATATGTTCGTTTGCAAGTTACAAAGAGAATGATCTTAGGAGAAATCAAAAGGAAATGTTCATAATGCTCTAATACTCTTGTAACAATAACTTGGCTGTAAAAGTTTACGACCGCCATAAAATTACGGTCGACGTCCATAGCGCATATTGCGTTCAATGCTCGTCTCGACATGTCTCTCCACAACTTCACCCACGGATTTACTTCGTATCGCGTGACAATCCTCTCCATCCACCGCAACTCTCCCCCTGTGTCATTCGTAGCATTTCCGACTGTCTCGCAGATGAAACATCACCGATTTCCTATCACATCCGAAGTGACACTTGATTTTTGTTCGCGCGCACAACCCCACGGAGTAGCACTTTAAAACAGGTTTTATTCGCACGGCTAAAAATAGCTCGAGTTCAGCAACGGTCCGCTTTCCTCTCTCCTCTCCCATCTCTCGCCTTTTCTTGTCCTTCTTCTTTGTCCCCTCATTCCCTTTTAAATCCGCACGCCCTCTGCGCCCTGCCTCCCCGCAACTCGCCGCGCCGTATTCTTTATCTCCGTGGAAACACCGTTATGTACACCGGGGCGATAAACGCGGCAAGTGCATGGAGGTATGGCCTGACTCGACTCCACGGTGCGTGGGACTAAGCTTTTTAAAAGGGAAAGGAATTACGCTGATCACGAAGCTTCACCGAACGTTTCCTGCATCCATGCGTCGAATAATGTCAGGAAAGTAGAAATAGGATAGATTTTAGATTGGAAAACATTTTTGTCCCAGTATTTTTCTATCGGCATTATCCAAAGGTAGGTTTCCTTGACGTCGTGGTAGGACACCATCAGGATAATAAATGGTTTAAAGGTTGCTATTTTTATTTTCACGTTCCCTTTCGTTTTGATATATTTTGTCAGATATTTTAAGTTTGAATCTGACAAATGTCAATGTTCCCTCTCATATTAGGCCTCTCTGTCTTCATGTGTCCATCTTGAATGCAGTTTTGAATCTCATCCTATCCATCATTGGCTGTCAATCGCTTTTGATAGGGAATAAGGCTTCCTAGGCAAGATGAAAAGTGAGGTAGTTTGCCTTTGCCTTCTTCACTAAATCAGAATTTTTGACTGAATATCGTCCACTAAATTACAGAACTAAAACCCCTTGAATAACAATATACATAGCGTACAATAAAGAGCCTAAATAAAGGCCATCACTCAGCATCGTTCATACCTCTGTAGTTCTCGAATTATCACAGCTATGAAAAAATTAAGACTAAAGTTAATGACAAATACATCTTTCTTGGGTCTGAGACAAGAGGCTAATGGAAAATATTCTATTTGTCAAGATTTGGTGTTAAGAAATCGTACTATGTACATACATGATACATAAAGCGGCGTGTTTTCAAATGTGCAAGGCAAAGTGGACGCATGCACTACATGAGTCGGGTTTCACTACAAATATCACCAATTTTATTTTTTAAGTTGTCTTCGTCCGCAATTATATTCAGTTTTCATAATCATTCCAGGATGAGAAATCAATTTGTAATACAAGTCTGCGTTCTCACGGTGTGTGAGAGCGCAAATTTCAATATGCTCAATTGTCGGGATCATGAAGGAATTGCCTTTATTAGCCAGCATCAATTAAAAACTCCAGTTACTTTACAAACTCCTGACGGATTCCATTCAATCTTATCTAGTACACGGTCTTATTCATTACCGTGAAAATTATTAGCTATAATATCAGCGGCACATCAGGTGATTTAATTCCCATATAAACAATCTATATTAAGTCTGAGGAATTATCTTGTGCTATATTAAGTGTGGCAGTAGGGGCTTAAATTAATACTTTAATCTGGGTTTAACGTTCTGGTTATACATCACATCCAGACGGAGAAATTCGTTCCTGAACGAACCCATTCGGCCTTCATTATCCTTTGTAACGATTGGTCGTAAAGTTTAACGAGAAGATGACGGTAAAACACATGGAGTTATTTTGTGCTTGATTGTCATCGTCAGTTGCAATCAGATAATGCGTGAATAGCAATCGCTTCGGGACGCCATTTAGATGGCATAACCGTAATTGGTTTCTTATTTCGAGAATTTATACCAATGTTAATTGGTGTGGAAAATTCTTCATGGAGACTTTTGGCGTTTGAAGGTTGGAGCAACTAAAATCTTGCTTTTATCAATTCATTGAAGAAAACGTAGGAGGAAAAATTTGTAACGAGAAAACATTACAAAAGCTATCAAGATTTCCAGAGGTTTGCGCTGGAAGCAAGATTTGCATATGTACATTAAACCAGTAGGTAGTTTGGTGACAAAGTGAATCCATGTAAACATAAATAATATTCTGATGTACTGATTTGCAAAGAAATCATCCGTATAGTGTCCCTACGGCTGAACCACGAGGCACCCTGTCACGAATTTTCGGCTAACGAAGATTTTTTGTTGTTATTTCGGACTCGACTAACGAAAGTTATGCTCATTCATGTGCGCATGTTAAAAATTGAGACATTTTACATTGAGAAATGTCTCAATTTTTAACACGCGCACTGTTCCTTCTTACAAGTAAAGTGAAAAGGTAAATATTTTGGTAGATTTTCCTTATATTTTAGGATTATCAACAAGAGGAAACAGCATTTCGACGAGAGAGATTACGGTTAGCACAGGAGATCCCGGAACTTACCATCTTCGTTAGCCGATATAACTGTTATCTAACTGCGGATTATCTTTATTTCAAAAAGTATTTCACTTATTTTGTTTCACTTTAGTCATTGCGTAGCTGTCTAATAAGCCCTTTATATCTTCTCTTTACTGTTAGCGTTGATGGTTCACGACATTCAGACTAGTCTTAACGATAAAGGAGTCCCCGCTTCAAAAAGAAACATTTTTCAGTCCCCGTTATACGGAGGGTGATTTGAAATCATTGCTGGCGAAAGGAAGACCGCAAAATGAAAGAGAGGATGGGAGCGGCAGTTTCCTTTCTACCTCTGGGCGTCCTCATCGGGTCCAACGTAGGAACTAACCTGGTTCGTGAAAGGTCATTAAAATTGCATCAATTCTGGTCCCCTCAAAAATTATGTAATTTTATTCAACCGATTTACGCTACTCATAGAGAGGATTCATAGTGCAGTTATTATTCTCCTATAGTGTCATTGTTTTATGTTAAAAAAGCAAAAATCTATGATGAAAGGCTAATTTAGTTTCGCTATGTTTGGAAGGCAACCTGCCGCGCACGGACTATAGTTGCTGTTTCTTGTTTATATGCGATTGTAGAATTACAAAAATGGTGAATTTAAGAAAAGTAAATCATCACTTTTGCAGCATGATATGTTTTAAAGATATTGTTAACAATTCTTAGTTAAAATGAGGTGGAAGGGCAATGTAATATCCTCAGTTCTACAAGAGAAATAATCTTTGTATTTCGACAGAAATGTTATTTTATTTGCTATTAGATCCGTCTACAAGTAGAAATTCTCAGTCTTAAAGATATCCACTTGTAGATGAATTGATTATTGATTGATAGAAACGTTGTTTCCATCGTCGCATTATAGCGCCTTTCCATAAAGTTGAGCTTGTTTACACTAACTTTAATTATTCTCAAATCTTATTCGAAATGGTGAATTGTGATAAAATTCTCATGGTCACCAAAGTCAGATTTTAACTGAATTAGATTTTTAATTAAGTTAGATGTAAAAGTTAAGTCGTAATTGGAGGAATGTTCAGTTTCAATACGTCGAGTGTGCCGTCAATACCTTGACGAATACTAAATGAATGAAGGTAGTTTTTAGGATTCATATTTTATGAATTTCGCTCTGTATTAAATTTTATAAACCTGTGCAATAAGTATCTAAATGCATTTTATGAAACTGTGATGCATGAAATTTTCATCGAAAGCACATGTATTTCGTCATAGTATATCCGCTTCAATCAGCTTCCCTAATGCACTCTTGTGGTTCCACATGCACCTTCCTTGATCCCTCGGTATCCTTTCAATCTCGAGAAAGTATCGAGAGTTTCGTTTAGGACCAAGAGCGTAAATTAAGTACTGATGCAATTGTACTCATATCCTTTTGAGAGCCGCCATACATATGTAAATAAAAATGAATGTACCGGTTAAAGACAGGAAATGGCTTCTCATGAGACCTGTCTGACGCTGTTTTCTCATAATGAATTCACGGAGGTTAAATGCCCTCTACAGAGGCTGCAAAAACACTAAAGAAAAGTGTCTGAAGGAAAATATCCTTTCAGTCCAATGCGTTTGTTTCAATACAAGACAGTATTTACTAATACCTTTTACTATAATCATGAAATAAGATATTAGAAAATGTTTCGATAATCTCTACAATTATCGAATTTTCTATCAATCGTTTTCAAGAAATTTGATGAAATTAGCTGAAAATAGGTATGGTAAAGAGAGGTAAGTCTGTAGGCCTCAAAAATCTGAAAAAAAATTTGCTTATGACAATTAGATAGCTTAGAGCTAAAGATTTTGAAGTATCAGTAAAAATGGATTTTCGAAAGTATATTTCAGTTTTCGAAAGGGAGCCATATAAGTGGTATTTTCCCAGCACCTCCAACTCAATCGTCTGTTTTTGTTTAGGCAGTTAAAGGTTTTATTTTAAAATGTCACGTTTTATCCTCAAAACCAGTAAAATTAAAGTTATTACAAAAAATCGAACCTAAATGCCGTAAAATTGATATATTAGCCAGAATCTCTCCAATACAAATCAATATTTATGTGTTCAAACTTTCAGAAATATATTTTCTATACATTTCTGTAACTATATCCGATTCATACATTGATAATGTTTGTTTTTTTATAGACGGACCATTATCATACCTTTAAATCGTCTGTAAACGCATGCATACTTCTGATTAAGAAAGGATATCGAAAACGTATTGCTGCTTATTTTTGCATTAACATTTGATTAAATTCAATGTAATAACTTAAATCACCGTGGAAATTCTTTTAAAACAATCAGAGCCTATACTTGACCACAGATGATTAAATGAACCGCAGTATTCAAATATATATTTAGTTTTTATTGGCTTTGAGAGTAATTATCCTTAATGGATCTTCAAGACGTCTTCTTATAGATCGGTTTAGTTTAAAATGTCTCGTTCTAAAATTATTTTTTTGAATAGCTACAGGTCTTCCTGAAGATATTTTTGCCATATTTAACTTGTAGATTTACTCTCATGTGCGAATTCCCATTTAATGAATTAGGAGTATATTTTTATGGGTTATTTTATGTTCTATGTTTAATTTATACCGAATCGTGATACGTGTGTTATTATCACGAAAGGGAGACTAAATGCTAGGCAGCGACGCACGGAGAATGATCGTATTTACTCTGTGGTGCCTCCAACGTGGAAGAACGGCATTTTTTCGACAATTGTATTTATATCACCTTCACCTTTTACAATGTGCACTTTGAAGCCGGTTCTTGGCAGTTCCAGACTTTCTCTTAAGCCGGCTATTTCTGGATATCTCATTAGTTTCACTTCTCTTTTAGATGCATGACGAGGTTTTCACCGCGATTCAAGTCCTTGTTTTTGTTTCGTGTTCCTGAGCCGTGTTACGTGTTGGCAAAAATTTGTTGCTGGTGGTACAATAGGATGGAACTTTCATAGATTACAAAGGATTTTCTAATATGATTATTACATTTACAAAACGGGATATATAGAAATAGAGTATTCGAAAGTAGATTCTGAAAAACTATAATTTGTAGTTTGCCTGGTGATTCATCCGTCTGTCACTACTGGTAATATTACCGTAGCATTAATATAATTAAAATATAGTGAATTAAAAATTTGATTTTAAAAATATATAATTTACATCTAACTTAATATATGCTTTGAATTCAAGTTCAAATTTAATTATAGCGTTGTTGATAAAGAGCGGATTTTCCCTTTCGAATCAGCTCAAATTTTGTACATATTTGCTCAACCGTGTGAGAGGCGAAAATTTGAATGACGAACAAGTCTTTTATCGAAATCATCATAACGCCCATTTATAATAAATAAGGTATAAAATTTATCTTGTGCTAGTTTTTTCACTGGATTTTTTTAAGAGTAAATTTGCTTCTGCAATCAAGATTTCAATGTATGGAACCAAGGAATAACAAGTGTGGGAAATAGCGTCATGACTGGGACTCGGACCCAGGTCTCCCACTTTCCGGGCAGGTATTCTAACCACTGAACTGCCATGCCGCGTCTATTCCACACTGTTTAGGGAATGCTTTGTGATAAAGAAATATAATACCTGCCCGGAAATTGGGAGACCTGGATTCGAGTCCCAGTCATGTCGCTATTTTTCACACTTGTTATTCCTTGGGATTTAGCCGAACAACTTCATTGTGCGAAATTTAACACCTTTACCTCAACCCTTATGGAACCAACTCTTTCCACAATTGCTCGCACTTACTTTACTATGTAGAATACTGCAGTTCTTCTTCGGTTCATGTGTGAAGGTTGTAGGCTTGTTTCAATTAGCGAAGCGACCTATTTATCGAGAAAATTAGGGCAAATTCTTTAAAGTGTGGTTACCTCCTCACATTTTGGCTAATGGAAGGGTGAGGTGGAGTAGTGCCAATTGAAGACGTCCTTCTCAAGTGGGGAGTTTCTAGAAAATTTCCAAGGACGGGACGCATCCCCTTTTTAGAGGGATTCTGGAAGATTCTCTTAAATATATACCAGCAAAGATATAACGTGAGTGAAGCCTTAAGACGTAGGATACGATGAAAAAGAAGATAACCTTATTTTCCCTTTGATGTCTTGTATCATATTCAATTCTCTAAGGAAATGTTATGTTTGTGAGTTCTCATCAGAATTCTTGAGTGACGTGGTTCCTAGATCCATATTTCAATTCTATCGTCGAGCTATACATATATTCCTCGTATTTACCCGAAAATAATTTGAGGCTTAACACCTAGGTATTAGGTGTTACCTAGGTATTGCCTATTGTTATTACCTAGGTAGGCCTCATATTTAAGGGTTTGAACAAAAATATTTTCTCTCAATTTCAAAAGCATCTTAATGAAGCATAGCATCGCCCTTTGCGCAGGGTCTAAAGGGCGGTATTTAGACCCCGGCCTCGTGTGTTCTAGGATTCCGAATTTTTAGAACTTGAGTGATCAAAGGATTTTACGAAACAAAAAGGTTTTACGAAGAAATTCATGTAAATCCAGCGTACCTCTTCCTCCTTATTTACGATTATTCCATTCCACACATTTCAATTCCTCATTTTGTAACGTATCAGATTCGGAAGATGTTGCAGTCCTCACCTGTGATGAAAATTTTGTTTAGTGCAGAAATATTCCATATTACCATCTTTAAATTCGTGTCGGTAGTGTAGATGTTGTCGGTTGGCCCGCGCACCAGACTGTTTGCAAAATATGTGCCCTAAATAAGATTTGGGGCCCCTAACCGGAATGACTACATGAAATGTAAAATTAACTATTTTTAATACTTGCGTGTGTTATTAGGGTTGTCGTTAACGCGCAATCACCAAGATCTTGTTCTAGTTTTAGAGTTCATGTTTCGACCGTGTATATATTTCGGGGACACGCAAGGAGTATTCGTAAAGAAAAATGTTTTTCCATTTTATTAACAGTTATGCCTCAAAAATTTGATTCGAAACCATTCTTAAATGATTTTGATTTGAAGTTTTTCTCTGCCGTATAATTTTGAAGATTCCAAATTTAAACAATAATAAAATTGTATTTACCTTAGAAAGGCCAATTATTTTTACAGATATCAAAGGTATATGTAGTGATTCTCTAAGTGAGTCCTAACGCCCCGTGGGTAACACTGAAATAATTTTGAAAAGAACGCGATAAGTTGCTATATAGCAGATGATCGAACCGACATATTTTTCGTGTCGGTTTTCGCTCCGATTCAACGAAAAAACAAGTATCGGATCAGTGCCGGTTTCGCTCCGATAGCCAACGTCGAACGGGTTTGAACGTTTTCTTTTTAATTTTGAACAATCTTATATCCTTCTCACAATTTAAAAAATTATTTTTCAGGCTTTATTCATTTAGAATACAGTAAAATAAATTCTTAAATGAAACTTAGTAATAATTAGTTGCAATTCGTTATTACATGTTTACCAAACCTTACTACCTTGTAGGATCAATTAAAATGAGAATTGTTCCCAAAAATCGGAACGGAATAAATAATGGTATTTCAGAATTTCAATTTTTACGGTTCCGATTCGGTTTTCTCTTCGGCAAAAAAACGTTTCTTCTGAGTTTCCGTTTGGTCATGGTTAGAAGCCCTGGTTGCTAGGAGATGGCGCTCACCGCCAGCGCTTGGTTAACTAAATTTTAACTCATTTCTATCCGAAACTTAGCAATGTATGACAATAAACGAAAATAATACATCGCCGGATCGCATATATTAAGTGATCGTTTTCGTCATTGGAATTTCAAGTCCTTATTATAAGTCCTTTCCTAATAAGGCCTTTCGTGATTATATTTTTATGAAATACCATTGTAAGTCTAAGGAAAAGGAGGAGGTGGCTTATGAAAGATTTGAATCTGCTTGTTTATATCATTGAGTGTGTCTTTTGGCTAAAGCCCTCAGCGGTGTTTGAAGATTCCGCAAAGATGCGGTGCATTAGCTTCTAAAATTAGCGGAATCGCTCCAAGGACTTAAAGCTCTTTTCAGCGAGTGGCCTCAGATATGACATTGGAATACATTTAACCTTTGATCCGGTCAGTGAATCATCTGTGCCCCGATGGATGACGCGTACGTGCCACAGCACAAGTTTCATGCCTCTGGTTATTTTGGGAAGATAACTTTTTTGTAGAAAATTTAAAAGGTGGATCTCTAAATGTCTCCCGGAACGGAAAGCTAGATTAATTAAAGCACGCAATTTTCCTTCTGTGTGATGATGGTGACTTAGAGATAAAGTAAAGTATCAGTTTTATTATTAATGTAACATACATTATTTCCACTGCACGGTTTACTAGAATAAATTTAATTTGAGTTAAATAGATACTTTACATCTATGCGATGATAGGCACTTTCTTCTTACCTCGTAGGTAAGTAGATTATAGTATCTAATTTAAAGAAAGTAACATCAGTGGCAACTAATAAAAAAACATCATCGAATTTTCAAAGTTCTTCCACAGTAATGCAGCATGTGTTTTAATTCCTTATCACTTTTCCGGTAATGTTATAGCTGTTGTACAGCATTTCCGTCTTAGTTTATGTTTTCGCAATATATTAACTCCTTTTGTATCTTTCAAGACACAAAAAGAGTTAAAATGTTGTGCTTTAAACAAATTAATTTTGATTTGCAATATCGCTTATCGCTCGTTTTACCGAAATAATCCAATCAAATCAAAAGATTCATTTTAAGTCCCAAAAATAGTTCAAGCAATCGAAAGAAATATTTAGTAAATAAAGCGATGGATACTCTAATTCTTCAGGGTAGCGGTTTCAAATTATACATCATGTCTCTGTAAGACTACCGAGGACCTAGTTTTTACAATATTTTAGAATTGTAGGTATTGTTTTTAAAGGCTAATTGAGCCTTAAAGGTAAGGATGAACTTCAATTTAGGATCAAACGGATGTTTAATAGACCTTAATATGAAAGACTCTTACGTCTCTGTTATTGCGTTATAGCCATATTTTGCATTTATCCCTATATTGAGCGATTTTTTTACTCAAAACTCTACTTCCGCTCAATGAAAAATACTTTCGTTTACTGCAACTTGATTATGACGCTGTGATTTCCCGAAAATTTCTTTGTAAATTTAAACCCTTCTAATAGTATAGCGATTAAATCGATCGAAAGACTATTCTAAAACTGAACCAGTTTCGACCGGAAAAATGAATTGGATTGAAAAAAAGGCTATAAGTAATATTATATGCTATGTTATTCACCTTTCCCTAATCCTCGCTATGAGTAATGATTAAGTCTTTTGGTTATGATTGGTAAGAAAAGGATGCGTTAGTAATTCGAGTAAAATTAAGAAATATAGAAATTTAATAGACGAGATATCTCGAGGATATTACTGTTGAAGTAAAAGAAGGATATCGAAAAGACGATAATAGTTAGGTCAAGACGATAAGATGAAGTTTTGAAAAAAGCGATGTTAAAATAATGGAGAAATAGAAAATTTAGAGAGTGAAGTTAGTCGACAGAGGGTTAGGGAAATGGAATTCTTCAAGGAATCTTATAAAAAAAGTCTACTTGAGTTACTTTATTTTTATTTTGGTAAAATGAAAATAATTGCCATTTTTGATATTATGACACATTGATCTGGCGAGAGAAAAGAAATACTTACATTAATATTGGTTGATTGCGAGTTAACTCCAATATAATTTTATTAATAGTAGAAAAATTAGGTGTAATATTTTTATGACGTTATTTTTGAAAATTTATGATTAGAATAAAAGGTAGAGAATCTCAGCATGAACTATGGTGCCCAAGTCAATTCGATCTTTCCATCAATTCATAAACTGGATCTACTTACATTTATAAAATTATCAACAGTAGAAACGGTGAAATACCTTGGAGTAACCCTCACTAATAACTTAAGCTGGGGTACCCACATCCATAAAATATGTGGTCGAGCGCTTAGAAAACTTGGATTTGTGAAGAGAATTGTCGGTAGAAGCGATGAAAAAGTCCGTGAGAGATGTTACGTTGCGTTGGTCAGGCCTCACTTGGAATATGCGTGTAGTGTATGGGACCCTGCAGAGAAGTGTTGTATTCGGGAATTAGAAAAAGTGCAACGGAAGGCGATACGTTTTGTAAAAAATTGTTACGACAAGACAGTGAGTGTGACGCAAATGCTTCAGGACGAAGGATGGGAATCTTTAGAAAATAGAAGGCTTATACAAAGACTAAATCTCCTTGATAAATTTAGAGAAAGCACGTTCGTAGATGATGTAGCTGACATAATGCGCCCCCCATGTTACATAGGCCGTTCAGACACTGCGAGAAAGATCAGAGAAATAGATGCTAGGACGAATCGATACAAGAATTCATTTTTTCCGCGAACGATACGCGAAAGTAATAGATTAGCGAAGTAAATTCAGTAAATTCATGGTGCTTGCACCCCCTGCCACACGCCGATAGGCGGCTTGCAAGGTACTAATGTAGATGTAGATGTAAAATTGATGAAATTAATTCGTTCATCAAAGCCCTGGAGGTTTTTATCCTTATACCTCTTCTCATAACTCGTGTTGTTTAATATACAGGTTAATTTACGTTTGGTATGCACGGATAGTAAATTATGTGCAATACTTAACGTATATAAGACGAACTTCCTCACATCAGCCGTAAATTTTCATACACATAGCGGCTAAACTATGGAAGTCATGTCATGAGAGTGTCATCATAAATTATTTTTCCAGTTATTACTTCAATGCAAGTTGAACGTACTCATTATGGCATGATCTCTTGTCAGCATCCAATGAGAAGGCGTGGAGAGTCATTCTTCCTCAAGTGATTGAAAAAAACGAAATCGCTTCTGTAATTATCTATAATTCTCCGCAATGACTTATTTCCTCACTGCTGTGTTTACTTGAGAGGAGAATCTATCGATGCTTTACTAGAGGGGAGGTTGTTTCTAGCATAACTCTATCCGAGTATTATTTAAGCGAATGCTGTTGTTATAATGATTTAAGGCGAACTTCTATCCGTGTCAAGTAAATTCCATTCACCCGATCCGTACGCTGTAGTGTTTGATTCAAAAGATTTAATTTATCTTTTTTCTTTGGCTATGATGTGCTATTTTTATTCATTAAATAGAGAATCGTTCGTTCTTGTATTTAATGTAAGTGAATGATACGTCAGTTTGTTTAAATCTACCCTAGAGTAAAAAATTGGACCGTATCCAGTTTACGTCTAATGTAAGAGCCACCTGCTTGCGTAGTTTGTTGACCAATCAAAGTACACACATAGTTATCTATTCACACACTATACTTATCTGTTAACACGATATAGTTATCTGTTTAAGTCCTCTGGATAATTTTTCACACTCTTTTCTCGTTGAATCCTCAAAATTGTTTCGAAAAACAAGCAGTATTATGGCTGTGGAGTCAGACAAAAGAGACGACTTCGATGAGATTGTTTTGGATTTGTTGCCCTACGTGAGTCTCTAAGTAAACAGTGGGAACTGAACTTCAGAAATACGCTTGTTATTAATAACATTCCTATCATTATCAGTTGAAGTCATTGTGAACTTATCATCAGCCGATCGTTTTCTATAAAGACAATCAAAATGTTACTCCCGAGTTGTGGAGTTACGATGAATGACCTCTATGTTGCATAATTTCTCAGCGATATCAGTAATATTGATAAAAATTATATATGATAAGATTTAATAGTACATTTAAATTCTCTAGCATATTATAAACAATAAATCAATGAAGATGGTTTAGTAAGAAGTATGGTAAGTTTTGGAGGTATAGATCATTACATTTAGTTAAAATCATTTCAACATCAAGCTAGCTCTTTTTAGAATTAGGGTAACTTTATTGATTCAATTACGGCAGAAGCAAGCTTGTAATTCTCATTGCTATATTCAGTGGAAAATGTCATCAATATGTAAAATTAAATTCTAAATTATTGAAATATCGATGTTACAAATACGCTTGCGGTGCAAATGGAAATGAATTTAGAAAATCGTTTTATTATAAAAATACTAGGTAGTTGTGGAGGGCATGAGGAAATTCCTCCCGTTGTCAGGGTTTCTTCGTGGGTCGTATTCGGACTCTGGAACGCTCTCAGGTATAGACCCTTTTGAGGAGAGCAGGTAGTTCTGTCTCTTTAAATGATACTTCTACGCCATTAGAGACAGGAACCTGTCCAGGTTTCGTCTAAAGGAGGAGGGGCATGAGTACTAAATTTTCTAGAATGTTCTTACAAACCTAGTCTACTCGGAGGTGAACAATGTTTTTCTTTTCGAATAGTCTGATGGGAGGATGCGTCTCTTATGAATATTCTTATGAATCCCTTATGAATAATAATAATATCAGGAATGTTCCCAAAATGTCGACAGGTTATATCTGCCACGTTAGAGAGGGATAGCTCAGGTAGATAAATACTCTAGGTTTTGCCTATCTTTTAATGGTAATCTGAAGAACCGTTTTGATACATTGTCATTTTTCTATTCCGAGGTTATTCTCAATAACGTTTTTGCATATACTTAGCGTTCCTACAAATTATATTTTTTCATTTCCATACTGACACTGCAACCCTCAGTGTCGGCTAGCAGTGGGAGGACACAATCATCCTTGTAGAATTGAACTTCAATATTTTCCATTTGTTTTTGGTACAGGATATACAAAAACGTAACTTTCATTAACTTTTTTTATTTATAACTGAGATAATTTGGAAGCTACTGAGGTGTGAGTGATGCTGAATAATGGCATTAAATTTGGTCATTTCTAATAGAATGCTATAAAGCGTGCTTTTCATAAGGCCATTGTGCTGCACTTACGTGTTTTATTTATCGCATATAGCAATTCTGGCCCTGTGAGGAAAACAACGGCAATCTACCTCACTCCTTGTCTTGTTTAGTGTGCCTCACCGATCTCCGAAGCTTTTTCCAGCTCATGGTGAATGGACTGAGTTTCCAACTTCCTTTCTGGCTGATGGCCGTTCACGTATATTAGGTTTTGATATGAGGTGTTCATTCTTACGAGCAGATACCATGACACAGGTTTATCGAACAGCGTTGTACTAACATCATTTACTGATTTCATATCTCGAGAAAATCACGATCTACTAATTGGTGGAATTTTTTATTTATTCGATCGCTTATCTGACTGTTTGAGATAATGAATTTCAGGTCACATCGGCTTGCGTATTGTATACAGGTGAGTTTAGGGCTGATAAAGCTGAGTTAATCGTCTTGGAAATGGAGTGAGAAAAGCTTTTTCCTTTTAACAATTTTCACTATCGACGGATCGATTATTCCGACTGAACAAAGAAACGAATATACGAAAGATTTATACATTTTCTATATTTATAGCGCATTTATCGTGAAGGGAGGCCCGAATCGTCTTCTCCTTCGAAACCATTTCTAGGAACCCAATGCCCGCTTAAAGCAAATTTCTTCTAAATTATTTTAACGTTGACTGGCGTTTTAGATTGCACCCCAAGGAATAATTATCACACCCACTTTTAGATCTTTGGAAAGAAATTATCATATCATAGAGGAAATGCTAGCATACTCACATAAAAAAACTTAATAACAATACATCTTATTGTTCTCTATCGCAGGTGCCAGGATTAATCTTGCAGATCGAAAGATACAATTCCCGAACTGAAATTAACCGGATGAAATACAATGAGAAATGAAAGAATATTGATAGTAAATCTAAAAATTGAAAATAATGCCTGGAAATATATATCACAGAGAGGCCGACTTTTATCTTTAATTTACTTGGATAAAAATCTGAAAGACGACCTTGGTTATTCTTTGGAATTGAAATAACATACAATGATTATATTTGTACTTTTCCACAACGGTTTTATTCAGCACGACCGGGTTTCGACGTATTCACGTCATCGTCAGGTAGCTCAGAAACTGTGTGTTGTGGAAAAGTACAAATATAATCATTGTATATTGATGGAGTTCCATCAAATATCGCTTATTAAGATTAATTTTATCCTTAGAATTCATTCTCGCCGACAGCTAATAAATAGAGAGAAGAATATGAAAAACCACCGCGTTTATCGAAATCAATAACACCCGCAGTTACAAATTCGCAAACCGTTTTTAAGGGGTTTATAAAGATTTTATACGTGTTATCAATGCCCAAGATATAGCCCTTTAACCCCATGTATTCATCTTTCCTTTTAATTTGACTCTGTTAATTATAAAAAGATAAGAATCTAAACGCATGACATTAATAAGTTTGGCGATTGACGATTTTTTAGTTAGAATTAGTTCTGGCGATATCTGGTGGAACTTGTTCATATTTGGTACAATAAAGAAACGGACGCAGTCAAATTACGTTTTTATTGTACCAACTATGTTCGTTACATGAAATTCGGTGAATTTGGATAGTTTCCGCAATTAGAACAATTGCGTTACTAATTATCGGTAATTCATCAAAAGAAGCTGTTTTTTTTATCTGCTGGTGTGCTTGATTTTCGGTCATGTTAAACGTGATAGGAGAAAACTAGGTTAATGATATTATGGAGACCTTAACGATGTTTGCAAGCCGTCGATGATACGATCGACTGAGTTATCGCCGAGAAACAAGTGAATCCATTGGTTATCAAATAATGATTATCAAATCACACATATCAGGATAATATTAATACTTTGTCGGAATAGTCAAGCTGTATTTCATTCGCTAATTGAGCCCAAAGATATGCTACAGTTGATTAGCGATTAATTCAGTTTAGATGGCAATAGAAGTTTGAAGCAGCTGTGTCAAAGAAGTTCCGAAAAAGTACATGGCCAGATTTAAATTCCTCGTAAAACAAGCTATATATAATTGTGCTCATCATGAAATTAAATAGGTTTGCATAACAACGATTTAAAGAGGGGATGATTAAAAGATATGCATTTTAAATAATAAATCACGGCTCGAGAAGTAAATATCTGATCATAATTTAAATCATCCATGTCTGCTTAAGTTATATATGACTGAGATCTGATTCATAGAGCGTATATTTAGTTCGAGGAAATCAAGTATATATGACTCTGCTGAACTGCAGGGAAATTTCTAGAACTGAACGAATGATAACTTTAATTCTCGTGCAATTTTTTTATTGTTTAAAGGGTTACATTATATAGTTTGTCAACAGGACTAGAAATTAATGTAATTTTTGTAGCCTTACAAAATTGCATGTACAGTTATATATTACTTCATATCAAGAACTATGGTCATTACAGAAATTATATTTCACCAATCATAAATTACTTTTCTTGAAAATCTTATATATTTTTGTTGAAAATATAGTGGATAGTATCTGATTCTGGTTATAAACACAATGAAATTCAGACTTTCTTTAATGAAATACTTTGCAACTTCGGAAAGTTTTCGTAGATTCTGTATTTTATCCTCAGCTGTCCTTTCGTAGTATTCTACTCTGGCACGAATGTTCTCGAATCCCGAATGGTAAGGGGATTGTCCGGTTTGAAACCCTATGTCCGATGTTTGCCGTGACGTAGATAATATCTACCGGTCGTGGAACCTCCCTCTATAGTGCCTTGTTGCTGTGAAAGGCTTTTCTATTGAAGACTAGGCCGAGAGAGGAAGTCTTAGTGAAAGAAGGCTCCAACAAAAAGAAGCTTCCAAAAATATTTCCGGCATTCATGTTAAGGATAAGTGCTTTTAGTTAAATATTGCAAATTCGTATGCGAAAAAGTTGTATTCTTTAGTTAGATTATATTGATTTTGAATTAGTTTGAAGTTTGAGGAAAAAATTTTAAGAAAACTTGGCTCCTGTTTTCTTTCTGTAAAATATATATGGAAAAAGAAAACTCTCATATACGTTTATGGAGACATTCTTAAAATTTGTAGTCCAATATATGTAGCAGCAGGCTGATGGGTTGTTTAATATTGATATTATCCAGCCCAAGGCTGCTGAAGAGGACTTTCAGAGACTACGTTGCAGGCGGACGCCACTTTTGAAAGGCGCCGAATTCTTTCTTTCAATTTACTTTTCTCAGCCTACAACGATGAATTGGGCGGCAATGTCGGCTTCACAGGCGGACAACGCCCAGCGTAACGCGGGACCATGGCACATACTACCGATAATATCATGAATGTGAATAACAAAATTATACTTAAAGAAGATATATAACAAATAGGTGAACAGCTGAACCGAATATAAGATTTTGTACAGATATAATCGTAATTTAAACCTTAGTACAGTTTGGATAATCTTTATACAACTGATAAAGTTTGGAAGAGTCTAAATAAAAAGACCTTTTTCTAACCTATTCCTTTAACCTCACGTCAAGTAGTGTATTGCGTTTGGGCTTTACCTCTCGATTTTCCACATCGGTAGCGTGGCCGAGCGGTCTAAGGCGCTGGTTTAAGGCACCAGTCTCTTCGGAGGCGTGGGTTCGAATCCCACCGCTGCCAGAATTTTTAGTGAAATTAGAAATTCAAGCGTTTCTCCAAATTTTTAATGCCTTCCAGCGTTGATTTTCAGTTTTAGTTTCATGAGACCGTCATTAAAGATTTCCACCGCACACGGCTTCATAGTTGGCTAGCCAACGTAGTTCATTTGAATCTGGTCTGAAAGTAGTCCAGTTTCTATTTTTTCTAAACTAAGGAAAATACTCTCAGACGCAGGTTGGGAATCCTTGATAGAAAGGAGATTATTAACTAGGCTGCGATTGCTTGATACAATGTTTTCATATATACAATGTACATTTGCGGAAGAAGTTATCGGTGTCGGTATTGAAACATTAAATGTTTATGTTGGTAATTAAATAAAAAATCATCCGGCAGCGAATTATCTGGCGACAAAAGCTCAAGAATGAAGAAAATTAGAGCGGAAGAAAATTTGAGATCAAAAGAAGGGAAAATGTGTATTTAACTGTTACATCAGTAGTTTAGAGGTTGGAGACATTTACCTACGATTCCACACACTGAAATATCAGAGATCCAACTGTATACCTAATAGTTGCTCTATGAAGCAACTGGAATTATAAAAAATATTTATTTCAATTACTGCATTAAATTACAAGTAACATCTTCAATGTAGGTATTCCTTTCTAAAGAGGAGATAATAATGATGGTCTTTTATATCATAGGATTTATTTAAAAGGAAATCAGAAGTATTGCATGTTCGGAACTCAATCGTTATTATAACATTAGCGCAAACCTATAGATAATACAATTGATACGAGGTGTATAATCGACGGAAAATATGCTAGCATTAGTTACTGTTGGTGGATTAAGACTTCCAAAAATAGAAGTAAGGAAAGGGACTCGAAAAATTGAAAATATTTTCCTCGGTATAATGGAGATTTTTAATATTTTAATAATAATAAAATTTAAAAAAATAATGCGCGAATGTAAAAAACTAAATATGTGTAGTTACAAACCTAGTAAAAAGTATCTTTACTTCCACATAGATGACGAATATTGAGTTTTTCTCATAGTTGCTATGGCTTTCCACAAATCCTGATCACTTCGATTTTATCTGAAAATATATGTTGATTTGTTTTATGCATTTCGATTGGTGAAGAAGACGATATGCATTTATCGTCCAGAATGACTTTTAAAATGTCGTTCTGGAAGGTCCTCTTTGCTGCTAATGCCGGCATCAATTGCGATAATTTGGTTGATCGACTGCTCGCTGACATTGGCATGCCCTTGTTTATGTTTGCAGTCAGTGCCTTTGAACCATAAGACCATAACTCTTCCTTTTCTTTCCGATAAGTATGCGCCGAAACTGTCCCTCAGTTATCTCCTTTTCCCGAAATCATTTTTCTTATTCCTTTTTCCTCGTATCCCTGATGATTTCATGGCCTCTTCCGTTCCTCCCACTTCATCTTATTTCTTCTTGCCATGGCGCTCTTTTCAGATACCCTTGTGCTCCGTTGCTAAGTGGAAATCTCATAGCGAATCTGAGTATCGGAAAGGACAGATTTTTAATTATGATTTCTAGCTCATCTTTTTTTATGTGATTCCTTATTTGAGAATAGAAAAAATATCACCTCAAAAATTTTGTTACGAGACAAAATAAATTTATTGGATAAATGCTACGCTCACTCCATTATTGTCAAATCATATCTTTCAGCGTTCATCTTTTTTGAGGAATGAGGTAGTGGTCTATCTTGGGGAGGATCTTGAGTACTCCTGAGGTTCCCGTCTCCGGAAATGACTATATAAGCTCATGTATATCCTGAAATACAAAATTTCAATGAAAAAATTTCGTCGAACTGCACACGAGAGAAGCTTAAGAAATTGCATATTTACAATTAACAAATGGAATAATTAGGTCAGCAAATGACCCTAGCTGTCGAGGCACCACTAAAAGTAATTCTGCTGCTAATCCTGCACATAATAATAATAATAATATTTAAGTCAAAAAGAGGTTCCAGTGGGATCAGCTCAGCAGAACGTAATGATTCCGGTAAAAGCTAGAGACGTAAATGTTTATGTAAGTAAACACGAGATATGAAAGAAATGGAATTATTTAGTAATGTTCAGGAGTTCGAGTTAGACAAGAACGTGCACGGTATTGAAGTTCTTAAAATACTTCAATTTTACCAAGAAATATTCACTGAATCAATTGAATTTCTTATTTAATCAGTATGTTATTGAAAAGTTTCTTTTGGACGGTTGGTGATGACATAGTACTACATATTTTAAGGATGACGATATGGACGATGTCCCTGCCTTGGTTATTTCCTTGTCTCTTTATCTGGCTATTGGCAAAATGTCACAAAGATAATAAAAAAGCAAAACGTTCAACTTTATTCCGCATCATCCTTGCTCTCCAGATTTCTGTGAGGGCAATCTCTGTTTCTCAAGGATGGAAAAGGATTTCTTCTCATAATTATCTTTTTATTTGAAATTTCTCTTTCTAAAATTACAAACTTATTAATTTTTTTGTCGGAGGCTTACAGACTGGGTTTTGCGGAATCACTTTGGTAATAACATAAGGCATATTCATTTCTAAGTTACTCGATTATTGTTGGAATTATTCGAAACATTTTTGGCGTCTTCTTTATGATATTCATGGATGTATTCTTAATTAAACATCTGACATTCAGAAACTAAACCCTTTAGTATTCATTTAGGGGACCCCTTAAAGAGGCGCCTAAGGAGGTTGCCTCAGCCACCAGAAGGGCCTTCTTTTAGCAACTCAACTACTATGCCATTGCTCCGTTTTCAATAGTATTTGAATGAATGAAAACCCCGATCAGACATAGCCATCAGTTATTTATCGTTTGACATTCATTGATAATATGTAACAGCAGAAGGCAAACACCGAATCATATTTTAGGCAAATTTTGAACCATCATAACAAAATTATGCGCTCTCAAACTCTGTTTGGCACATCGTAATTACACGAAGTGCCATTTCCCCTGAATTATTCTTTCTCAATATTTAGGCATTGAATCGAAATCTAAACCTTTTGATAACGAATATCAGTTAACGTCATACTCTGAATAAATCATTTAACGGAATTGAAATAATTCGTTTGAGATATCCCGACAAGAGGTTAGAAAATCTAAGAAGAATCCTATTTCATAATATTTGTTCATGACCCTCATTCTATATGAACCGAGACATCATTCAGGTCTGAATATTAAATAGAATTCATTTGTTGATAAGTGAATAGATCTAGACGTTGACCAACGTTGATTTTTGATTTTTTTTTATATTTTAACAACTTATTGTTACACAGGTGAAAATAATCATCGTAGTTTTTGCAGCTTCCAGTGGTGAACCATCGTACTTCCTATTTTTAAAGTGAGATATAGAAGCCACGAAATCATCAGAAAATTATGAAGGTAAATTTAGTTTTTAAGACCGGATAACTCTTTCATTCATCCTTACAGAGGGAAACCTATGGTTTCATCGTGTCTTCATTGCGATCTTTTGGTCACTTCTTGTAACAAGGTTAAAAATTAAATTACATTCGTTTTCCTTCGAACCATTTTCATGTACAAGTTCGGTATAAACATTTTGACTTTAGGCAATATGCCATTTATGTGCGGTCTGATGATTACTTATTTAGCTTAAAGGTTACCTTTATCTAGATTTTTATTTAGATTTATTGATGGAAATTATCAAATAATTTATTCATAAAGGTAATTTATTTATCAATCATTAAATTGATGGATTCATTCGTAGCTTTATCTGTTATCATCCGATATCAATCTCTGACCTTATATTATCACTTGAAATTCAATATAATTCATCGCTCTTTCCGTGATGTGCACCTTGCTGTTTTCTTGAAGCAATAAACATAATACAAGCATACTTTGTTTACATCCGTTTGCTTGGAAGACCTTCAGCGAACTTTGATGAGTGTAACTAATCGAAAAAGTTAGAGGTTTTCTGAATTTAGAACATCGAATGTAGGAGCAGTCTCTCAGCTTTTCTGCGTAGTATTTTTTATCGACTGATAAATATAGGGTAATATCGGCGATATGGATGTAGCGCGTAAGAGCATCGGAATCGCTAATATCTTACGTAGCATGCGCGGACAAAGTTCGCTCAGAATCATCTTTTAATGGTTGTCAAAATATTCTACCAAAGGATTGGGCTGTCCTATTATCGAGGAAGTTGTCGAAATTTATCACTGGCCGAACTAGAATCTTCCCTTTGAAGCCTTATCTTGTCCGTTTTGGGGTTTTGCACCAACTCTTATTTTGGTTGATAGATCCTCGAAGAATTTTTGCAGAGGTCACATCCGCATTCGTATATGTAATAGCAACATCGATAAGCAGCGCCAATACTTCCTCCTTGTGGTAGTAGGAACTTAATTTTTGGCAAAGTAAATAAATGCACAGAATGAAGTTTGGACCAAATTTTTTTTATTCGCTATGGAAGCTTTAGTTTTGTATCACGCTGATAGGTACACATTTTATTTTGTAATTTGTTTTGTTAAATTATGAAAGGTTTTGAATTTATTGTTATTTCAGAAATATACATCCTTATTTTCCCGTATACAATATTAATGTTAATTAAATGGCTCCAATTGGACGCAAAGTGTAAAGCATTTTAGACCGTAGACATATGATAGTTAATGAATGATTAGAGTAAAAAATGCTTTTGAAGGAAAATTTATTTATGAGCTTGTTACGAGCTTTATTTATGTATTTAACTTTTAGTTTATCATTACCGAAATCTGCGTTAATTTGTATCCATTTAGCAGTCATGGCAATTAAAATTTGAGATATTTCATGAAATGCTTGTGTGATTAAACCGTAGGCTATCCAAAAATTTACAAAATACTACATACCTCAATTTTTCCATGCCTTCCTTCGAAAATTTGGAGCATCGGAGAGCCGAAAGCTCTTCCCGTAACCCCATACGTTTAGGAACACCCCTACCAAGAATTTAGTATATATTTAAACTTATATAGAAGTTTTACTGCTTATCAAATTNTTTATATATTTTAATGTATTTAATGAAAAAACTTGTAAAATGGTTTGTTGGCCAATATTTAAAATCTTAATGTTTGCAGTAGTTACCAGTTTTACCTTGGTGAGAAGCGATTTGGATTGTACCAATTTTGTCAATAAATACATTAACATGTATTTCTCCTTTTTCTCTTTCATTTTCTCATTTCAATATTGCCATCTTATTCGTGTCATCTCCTTGTATTAGAATGTTTTAAAACCCATTACCGATTTCCGTTATTCTGAGTATTTCAATTAGAAGAGACTGAGCGATTTTAAGTATTATTAATAATTCGAGATCTGTACGAGCATTGGATTTAGGCATGAATCTATTTTAATGTAATTTTAAAATACAGGATGGCATGATGACAGAATTACTTTGCTTTAAAATGGTAAAGACTACTATTATTATTTTAGTTTGATTATAAAAGTCTCCTAAACCTTAATCACTTTAAAGTTTTGGTATTCTTTCCCTAGAAATTTTGCGTGATATGTTCATGACATGTTTATTAATTGAAGCAAGCCAATTCATGACAGAGAAATCTTTGAGTTTGTAAACGGTTTAAATGCCATCGATGGTATCAACTGGTTTTATTTCTGAGCAAATAAATTTTCCTTCAATTACTTAGGATATCAGTTTTCCATTAATTTAATCAGGTCATCGTATCAGTTTTAGGAGTGTGGAAAATAGCATACATTTTAATTCGATTGTGCAAATGTTTTAAAGATAACTTTTATGAACAATGGTAAGGGATGTCTGCTGATTGAGAGGAATTATTTCATAAGATATGATTTAACGTAATATAAAGCATATAAGTGAGCGCAATGTTTCAAAGTAACATAATACAAGAGAAAATATGTAATATTTTTAGGTTCATTCCCATCTAAAATCTGGAAGAATTCCCATCTCTCTGCGAGAAAATTTTCTGTTATTGACAGAAGAAGTGATTGTTCAAAAATGAATCTTTTACTTTTCAATCACCCTCATTTCAGGAGCAGGACGATGCGTTTTCAAGTACATTTATCTGGAATATTGCAACAAAAGATAAGTTTATTTATTTCGTTCATATCACGATATTCCATTTTCGGTACATTACACACCGCCGTCTTACTTTGGTAATCTTATCGCTTTTATTTAGCACAAGGGGATATGGCGTTTCGCAATATATATTATAGGTTGAAAAATTGATCGAATTCGATAAATGTTCGAAGTGGATAAATAACATATTTTCTTTATTATTATTTATGCTTCACATTTAAACAATAACGTATCGAGATAGCAAAAGAAAAACGCTAACCCGAAGATCATAAGTTGATTGATAAAAAATGCATATTACGTAAGTTAGCTAGAAAATCTTTATTAACTAGTTATAGAATGGATTGCAGCTTTAAGATAAGATCTTGAAGTTATTCTCTCTAACATAAAACTCATTTTCTACGCATCTATAAGAAAATTTTCAGTGCAAATGTAATTTTATTGCGTAAATGTGAATACTTTGTAAATTTTCCTTTATTTCCTATTGGTTGTTGCTAATCCTTCATGAAATATTAGTGTGCTAAACACCTTTTTGAATAACTTGAATGACGTAGAATTTAATTAAACTTCCCAAAGAGAAACGGACATGAAAAAAGTCTGACGGAACCGGGACTCGGACCCGGGTCTCCCAATTGTCGTCAAACTTTTTTCATGTCCGTTTCTCCTAGAGAATTTTCCTAGGTGCACGCCCAAGTCCCCAAAAACTCTTTTCCTTGTGTATTTAATTAACGTTAAAAATAATGTATCGGTCATACAAAAATTATGTATTATAAATATGTATTGGACAGTAGCATGGACCAATATATCCTAAAGTTTGCTAAGCCACGGAAATATTCACCTTCGATAAATCTTATGTGATGATCGTAGTCTGAATTTTGAATTCTTATTGCACCAAGATTCATAACAAACTAATGCCACAACTTTCTTTTTATGAATCCAATTCCTTATATCTGTTTACATATGTAATCTAAATCTATTTTTTTCCTGTCGGGCGTAATAGTTAATTATCTTTATTGAAGGGTCAATTATTTAGATTAATTATTTTGTTACCTAAAAGCATAATATCGATATCATTGAACCAGCTCGATTGATTCCGTATCATAACGTGTATTTAGTGGAGACGTTTTCAAACCATTCCCTCAGCAAGTTGAAAGGCTATGTTTGTTGTCAGTTTTTTGCCTCTCTATCACTCAGAATGTTTCTCTTTCGACATTCGAGAATCTATTGCTCGTAAGAAGATATTACGATTCAATAGGGAGAGATAAGTATTCTAATGCCTCTCAACAACCTTTTACGCTTCTATCGCATCCTTCCCGAGAGGTCGCTAACTTTCCCTCTCGAAGATCGCTAATTCGTGACCCTTTAGGCGCCACGTAAGAAAGGGTCGGTAAAGGTCACCTGTTGAGATCTTAAAGTGTTCCATCGAGAGGGAATGAAAGCAAGGAAGGGTCATGAGGGAGTCGAAGGGGCTTTGGAGAAGGGCAAAAGCATCTGCTATCGCACGGATAAGGCGGTAGAAAGAGCAATCTCTACAGATTTATCATGTCACATGATTTCCAGACGTTTCGAAATCCTCGAAGCGCATCAAAGATAAACTGGTTTATTTATTTCGCGTTATAGACTCCTTAATTTATAAGCTTTCATACTCGACAGGATCATGTGTTTGAGGAGATAAGGTTGTTATCTGTTCGGCACTTACAATTGTCAACCTTATTTAAGGAGAAACATGAGAGCTGTCCTGTACATGAATTGTAAATATTGAACCCAATGACTTTGCTGTGTGTATTACAGATAAGAAACCTTAAACGAAATCAAGTTGAGAACTTAACATTGAATTTCTTAGTTTAGTTGTTAAATGTTTTATATTTGATTTTTTTTTAAAACATAGAATGTAAAGAGTTTCTATCCCAAGTTTTCAGTTATTCTCCCACAGATATTTCCACTTTTAAAATGAATGATATCGAACGATCCTTGGTGGAATTTCACGATTTATATATTTTAATGTATTTAATGAAAAAACTTGTAAAATGGTTTGTTGGCCAATATTTAAAATCTTAATGTTTGCAGTAGTTACCAGTTTTACCTTGGTGAGAAGCGATTTGGATTGTACCAATTTTGTCAATAAATACATTAACATGTATTTCTCCTTTTTCTCTTTCATTTTCTCATTTCAATATTGCCATCTTATTCGTGTCATCTCCTTGTATTAGAATGTTTTAAAACCCATTACCGATTTCCGTTATTCTGAGTATTTCAATTAGAAGAGACTGAGCGATTTTAAGTATTATAATTTAAATCCAATTATTATTTACCAAAAATTCTAGGTAAAAGGTATAGCTAATAGAGATTAATTATCAAAAATATAAAAGAAGGGTTTTTATTATTCATAAAACTATGTTGCTGTTATTTTTCAAATTTAATTTTGACTTTTTGACAAAACTAGGCGACTCTTTCATACACGTACTCAAACTATATGTTACGTCTATGTCAAATGTAAATTGTGTTTCATGATTGACACAAAAGCGATTCTTCGCTATTTAAGGAAATATCTCATCAAAGATTTTGAATGCGCTTAATTTGAAGGTTGTTAGATATTAAATATGGTTTGATGATCAATATTCAAAATCTTAATGTTTGTAATAGTTTCCAGTTTTGTTTTGGTGAGAAGCGAAATTTGAGTTACTGAGTCTTTTTATTGCAGCCTAAGAGGTGAATTACTTTTACACGGAAACGTTTCTTTCGTTTCCGTCACATCTAGGATCACTCGAATGTCAATCAAGCTCATCAGTCTTTTGAAAATTTACGAAATTTTAGAAACAAAGATTCTTTCGTATTTCTCATGTTTTATCGTAAACTCTCAAATCATACAAGTAATGATTGACGTTAATTTATCATAAAAATTGATAATTGTGAATGTGAATTTAAAAATGTATTACTCTGCAGAATAAATACACGGAGTCCATAATCTTGAAAGGAATTAGTTTATGAGAATTTTTGCAGGAGTTCGACTCTGGAACTTCGATTCGATCATATGCCGAGTCTTTCAATATCAGTAAATTTTGTTAATATTAAAGCTAAATTGTTTATCTAAGTAAAATGGAAGTAGGAATTTGACCATTTTAGCGCATGTGAGCAAGCAGAAAGACTTGTTACGTCACTCAAGTGATATACCATAAAAATGGTATGGGTTAGGGAAGTCTCCTACAACCAACAACATTATTGAACTCGAATATTTTATCTGAACGTGACTTTTGTACTAATAAACATCTTGAGAGTTTTTTCAATGACCAGTTCTGATGACCTCCTTTAGCAATGAAATGCGATGTTTTTCTCCAACTTAATTTTTAAAGTTTCTCTTTCTAAAGCTATCTCTTTTGTTTTCGTATCTCCTTCTCATTCTGTTGGTAGGGATTTTCTTAAAATTTATCTTACGTAGACGTTTTTGCAATTTTTTCAATACTGACAATTATTATAAGAAATCACGTTTAATAAATAACGAGCCCTTGTATTAATTTGACAAAATTTTATATATTTTACAAAAGTACCTGATTTTTTTCCATTGATTTGAACTTCTATCAATTTTCTTTTTTCTTGAGGACTATAGAAGTAAGTCCGTGTAACATGTAAATAACATGTCCGTGTTTCATTTGAGGTAGAAGATGGAATTTTTATAATTCATGTTTACGGACATTTATTGCTCAAATAACGACCGCGTGCTATATCTTTGTCGTATTTTCGTAGTAATTTCAAGCGTGCAATATTTTTAATTCAAACATGCAATCGATGATAAATCGCAATTTCCAAAATAAAATCATTCTTTCGTTTTTAATCAATCCTGTAATTGCTTTATAATGCAATGAGGTGTTACTGATAGGGATACTTTGTGACTAGAACTAACAAACGCCAAATGGAAAACTTCCAAAGTATCAGGTATCGGAGGAGGCTCATCGTCTACATCCTATTGCATTGCTAATTCTCCATTAGTGTCCATTTGGAACTGAGCCTAAGTATTTGTTAATTCTGAGTCAAGAACATTGCAAACCAAATCTCACAGGTCCTTTTTTAACTCCAGTCATTGAATCGACCATGAAAGCGTAGATCGAGGAAAGAATCGATTTCACAACCACGTAAATCTTTCAAAGTTAACAATCTTAAAAGGCGAGATTAAATCTTTATTAAATTGAAAAATATTAATGGTAACTACGTTTCAGAAATATTTTTGTCCAGATTAGAGAATCATTACGAAATATTTTATACTTCCAAAATTTCATTGTATGTACTACCATGTGCTGTAGGCGATTTAACGTTCGGAAAATATGTTTGAGCGCCATGTCGAATAAAATTAAACATTGATGCAGATATTAATCAAAATCTGAGGTCCTGGTAGGCAGCGAAGATCTTACGTCTGTTATTTAAATTCAGTAGAGCTTTAAATTTATATTTTAAGGAATATCATATGAAATAAAAATGAACACGCTTTCGGTAAAACCGGAATAAAAATTAGTCATTCCACATTGAAATGATACCCATAGAAATTTACTCCAACGACTTTGAGACTTTGAAGTTTACCAAGTTTCTTAAACTAGCATTCATTACGATCCCTCAGATTCTATTTGCATCAAACAGGTCATCATCCGAATTTACGGTGTTACTAATTAATATCTTCGTCTTATCGAAATGATGAAACGGATTGCGTAATATATTCTGGTCAATATACAGCAAGTTTGGGTCACCGTGATAACTGCCTGAGATTTTGTTATTTAACCAAACTTCATGAGACGGCCAGATTGATAACATTTGAACCGGGCATCCATTCAAGAAATCAGAGTTTTTGGCAGTAGAGCTAAAGGTAAATGGGATTTTTTGTCGTGTCGCTGGAGAATCAACAACAAAAGCTTTCTTCTGCGTAGGATCTCATCAGTTGTTATTTTGGAACCTTCTTCGAATTGTCTTAAAGAGGTTTAGCTGAAAAGTTTGCGTCGTTCAAATATTTAGAGGACTTTTTTATACGTGGATTCTCTAGCATGAAGACCTCATGCAAGAAAACTTTTGTTTAGAATAACGTTTTAGCTTCGTAATATTCGTTTATTATTCATTTCTGAAGATATTTACCAAGTATAGCTTCCGTTTTATTGAATTTATGTTAACTAAGATTGCAAATCAAAAACAGTCCATAAATCGATTAGCTTTTGAATTTCATTTTGATTTGATATTGTTGATAATTTGTTATCGTACAACAATCATTTATTATCTCTTTCCTCATCTTTATCTTTACCTTATTAATGAGTTTAATCATCTTCAGACGAATCTGATTTGTTTATTTATTTAGTTTTGTAAAGACCTTCTTTGCATAAAATATTGTATCCTTGGGATGTGATACTTAAATATTTATCGCTTCATTTTAACCGATATAAAAATTTCAGATATGAGAGGTAAACTGTCCAACTATTTGGATAGTGAAAATGTTATAGAACTGATAATCATTCATTCCCAAGCAATGATTGATTCTGCTGTGTAATTTAGATACGAATGCATACATTGGATAAGAGTGTATACACCGAAAGAACTGAGAATCGAAGGTGATGCAATGAAAATATTTCCATGATATTCTTATATTTATGATTTAAGCATGATTTATATGAAATCTCAACTGGTTTCTGAGGTTAAAAATAGAACTCTACAAATTATAGAAACCAGGGGTATTCATGCAAATTGTCTGAAATTAATTTTATTCCATTAACATATTTTAAATCGAAGACAAAGGTGACGAAACGAAGGTGTAATGAAAATATTTATAAATATAATCATGATATCTCAAAGATTTGAAATGAAAAATAAAAAAACCTTACCCTAATGCGTTTTTGCAGATATTTTTAAAATAGCGTAAAAGATTTTAACCCATATATTATGAACTTAACATAACATGCATTTAACCACAAAAACATTCTCGACCTAAAACTGAATTACCCAATCCATATTTTGGGAGGAGTTTCTTTACTCAGAACGTTTTTGGTTTTCTATTGTGATACGATGCAAAGTAGTTCATATAATTATACATGGATGAATGCAAGCTTCAGGTCTGTAAAATTGTCTTTCATTTTTGCTTATCTTAGAGTTAATTGATTGCCTCTGTTAGAGAGTTTTTTAATTAAAGAGTTTAATTGAAAGCTTATTAATGGTAGCGCTGAAGTTTTCGGTACGGTGCTCATGTAAATAAATAAATAACGTACGTTCTCCATTTATATGATTCGACGGTTACTCCAATTTTCTGTCCTTCATTTGCGCTCTATCAGCGAACCGAATTTTAAATCTGTTTACTCAAGGGCTGTTTTGTGAGGGCGGTTAGGGGGAATAAAAGACCACTTGCCAGCGGCCTCTCTTAATTTACGTAAGAAGGGCAGATTGAGACGGAGCAGGAGACCACTGCTGTCGAACGTTTTTACGATCTGAATGAGTTAGTGGCGTTTCGCTTTGTGAGTTGATTCGCGACAGAGAGACCACGATGACATGCTCAATGATCATAAAATGGCCGTATTTCTTTATGCGTTTTTGTAGTAAACGAGTCATTCCATCCCTTTACGACTGAATTACAGTTGCCCGATTAATTATTTACTTTTGCGAATTTTGCTTTTGAAGGCTTGCGGTTTGCACCTAATCCGCAATATAATCTTTAAAATAAAAAATTGTTGTGTGAGTTTTTTGGAGCGGTCAACTACGATTAAGCTCGCTCGAAAGATAACCCGGACTAACATACTCGAATACTATATACTTAGATGCATGGAATTTGAGACTTACTTAAACGAAAATAATACATAATCTATTTTTGATAGAGATGGGACGAAATCCAAATTTATGCCGATTCCCGTACATGTACAATCCCGGATACTATTATAAACTTGTAATTCCGATTCCCGATTCTGGTGATTATTAAAATTCATTATTTTTAGTGTTTTTTTGTTGAGGAAACGAATATTAATGAACAAAGTATATTTGTTGATAAAAGACAGTAGAATAATTAATACAGAAACTTACAAATAGAGAATTTGTGGAAAAATATGTGTTAAAGTTCAATTGATTAGGGGAACAGTGTCTTATTCAAATAATCTAGCAATCGTATAAGAACTAAAATTCAAAACAACTTGTTGAGTTAATTTAATTTTTATAATGCCTAATTTTAGCTATTTAATTAATAATAATTATAGTTACTACTATTACTAATAATAATTGGATTAATATTACGTAAGCGACTTAATGTTTAAAAATATATTAAAAGTAAATACTTTACTCGGAACTGAAAAAGTATAACCAAAAAGCATTATGGAAAGTTCAAAATAAGGGTAGAAACCCAAATAGGGTATTCAGGCAAGATTAATTGAAAATAATTTCACATTAAATGCCGTATTTAGGCGTTATTAAGATCTATAAATTCTTCTTATACAGATAGTTCAATGGACAAGTGTTTTTATTTAATCATCATAAATGGAAAGAATGATCGGAATAGAATTTTAAAACTTTATACAAAAAATTCAAAAGAATCGGTTTCAGGATCGGAAATCGGGTTAAAAATTCTACAATTCCCTTGCCGATTCCGAAATCCATAAAGGTTCCGATTCTCGATTCAGAGTAATCGCCTCATCACTTATTTAGAATCACATTTAGCAAATTGACTTTTTTATCGCATAAATTATGTATCCAAGTATGACAGAATTATATTTACAGGAATTGTATCCGTTCGGAAGCTTAAACATCTCAGCAGTATGCCTCAATTAGTGGAATATCACGCATTGATCGATAAATCAACCGCGATCGACCTGTCGTATTGTATATGATAACTAGGATCTTAAGACGAAGCGTTCTAAGTTTACCACGCTGAAGATCCGGGTTCGAATATTGATCAAGTTATCGTTATTTATAAACGTATCATGTCGTTTAATCCAACGATTATAACTATAGCCTGCATAAACTGCAAGTTACCCTTAATGAATTCGCTATTATAATTATAATTTCAAAAGACAGAATCGTCTGGAGGCGCCATCATATTCATCTTTATGGGTAATAAATCCGAACATTGGTTTTTTCACTGCCTCCAACCCATTCTGACCTCTGCTATCTCTTCATTCCGTGCTCGATCTTATAGGCATATTGAAAAAAAAAACATTTTTCGGAGTATTTTTACATTGTGTCCAGTACATTACATTTCCAATTTTATTTTTCTGAATTATTATTTGTGGTCTTGTCAAAAAATATTTTTTGGAAAGAGTATAAATAATTTTCTCTCTTTTTATCGTGCTGCCTTTTTTTTATATATTTTTATGTTTAATTGTTAACTTTCAAGTTCTATTACATGTATTGCTGATATCCCAAGTTACGGGCTCCATAATAGGATGTATAAGGGCTCTATCAAGTCTCAATTTCTCATCAGACTCATCAGTGCTTCGTTATTCAGTCTAAGTCTTCTTCACCCACTTACTTCCCCTGTTCCTTTGAAATTTCTCATCACTGCCGTGTCTCAATGTGGACCTAATTCATTCTCCTTTCGTTTTCGTCAGTATTTCATTGGCTTCTTTCTTTAAGCGATCTTCTTGGGATTTCTCCAATAGTTACTCGGCTTCTTTACTCCCATTATTTTTCTATTCGCTAAGAAAAAGGGGCATTAGCTCCAATTATCACTTAGGCCCGGTATTACAATCGATAGTTAACCTGGAGGTTAAAGTTAACCTCCAGGTTATCTCGAAAATCCGTCTTACAATCGATGGTTAAGCCTTAACTGGTAGTTAAAGTACTAGTTATCTTAACTACCAGATTGAGTTATGGTCAAATCCTTATCTGATAGTTAACTACAAACAAGATGGCGGATAAGTACGATAAAAATCCCTCATCTCAGCTAGTTTAATTCTAAAAAGTACGTTTTACCGGCAGAATTTTATGAAAAGAATACTTCTAATATTCTCATTAAGGTGGTATGTATTCTTGATAAAGATAATTCTAATGAATTGGGCTTTTTATCTTCTAAATATCCTTAGATATGTGTTGCGTGTTAGTAATTATTTACCTAAATATCAAATACTACTTCGGAGATAAAAAGTTGAACATTGGCAGTAAAATAAACGTATTTTTGTCTTTAAATGTAGAATACTAACCTTTATTTATCGTAGTAGTTTAAGTACAATAATTCTGATTAACTATAAGCGGTTCTTAGTTATTCTATCATCATAGACAGTCATGTTTTGAAATTGAATGAGTAAATTTCTTCTTAGATTTAAACAGAATACCGCGTATCATATTAAACTTAATTAGTTATTTTTTAAAATATTAGTTTATTGATTTTCACGTTATGATACTTTAGTTTACTTTTCGGGACGGTTTAATTTGAAGTTGAAATCGTAGAAACACCCTTTTGTAAAAAGGAAAGCGAAATTACGAGAATCATTAACCTACTATCACCTTTCACCATGAATGCTTACTATATAATTCACCCTAAATGTTGAATGAGCGATATATTAAATCAACATACAGCGGTTATTTTAAAAAGAGACTTTTGAAGTGCCATTTTTTGCATACTAGATTTAAACATTTATTGATTGAACAACAGCTGAAGAAAGAGTAATAATACTTAAACAAATTAAAGGTAAGTTTATGAAGAGGATCGGAGACCATGCAGATTAACTTGCTGTATATTCACAGGTAGTAGTTAGTAAGTAGTATAACGAATAGATATGAAGAATTAATTTATTAATGTAGACTGAAATGCAAAGCATCACTGCCTGTTTCCCGCAAATGTCAATCCATTGTAATGGCCTTTTTTGTCTCTTTCTTTACGGCAATGTATTTTGCCCTAAACTTCTCCTAAGATCTAAACTAAGTTCTTGGGCATTGACTTGCATACCACCTCCATTTACAAGGGCTACATATAGCTTCACTTTAAAAAACTACCACAAAGGGCAAATAATATACAAACGTACCTTCTGTTTCCACGTACCACCATTACTCATTCTTTTTTCTATATTTTCCTTTTCATAGAGGAAATACAACGATAACTACTGCTCATCTATAAGAAAATCACACCTCTTTCTTATCCATTCTCTGAATCACATCACACATTCACATGACTGAAAGACATCCTCTAACCAGTAACAAGTTGAAACTTTGTGGCCGCTCTCTGCGTGGAACGGAGAAGAACGTTCGTTTGGGGGAGGAAAGTAGAAGGCGAAGCTAATGTGGTGTTTTCCTCACTTTCATACCTACATACATTGTAATACATTGTCACCTCTTAGCACATACGGCCACCCAAACTCTTTCATGGCTGCATTCCTTAAAAGTCTATCGTATGATTGTGATGGTCAGACGTACCGCATTTCGGGCTACTATAATAAACTATTCACGAAACTTGATTTATGAAACACTACTGTTATGATGTCTTACTCGTAAATTGGGTGCGAAAATATGCAAGTATTGTGTTTCGGAATGATGATTGGGATTTAAAGCATGGGCTTTCACCATACATGGAGGTGAGTTTTAAGGTTATATTATAGGATATTTTTTTCTAAAATGATGAATAGATATGTAATATCATCACTTGGGTAGATGCCACCAAGTGAACGAAATATAAACGCAAAAAATCATTTACCACCTGGTTTAGGCGTGCAAAGAAGATTTTATTATTGAAAAATCGTCTGCTGCTTCCATATCACTGTTACTTTTCTTATTCTTTATCACGTTTCTCTCCTCTTCCACTAAATTTACTTATACAATGTACCTTTTCTTTATAAAATGTTTATATCTTTGCGCATCCAGTTTCTGAAAATAAGGGTATCAAATTATGCGTTGAATCTGTCAAGAACTTCCTACCAAAGATGCGCTGGAAATATTACGATGCATTATTGTTTAAACAAACTTCACGGTAACGGGTATGAAAATTATTCTCGAGCAAGGCATCTTTTAGTTAAAGTGGTAGGTAACTAACCATCAGTTTACAAAGTTTTATAATACGGGCCATGTCGCTAACTGGAGGTTAAGCTTAACCTTCAGGTTAAGTAACTATCAGATTTAACTATCGATTGTAATACCGGGCCTAAGTGTACCTGTTTCAAACTAATAGTACGCCTTAGAGGAAAAATGCTCAATAATCGCAAAAATCCTTAAAAAGTAAGATATTAGGATTTGAAAAATAAAATTGTGAAATTATAAGGGAGAGAATTTTCATTGTATATACAGCACATACAAATCCTAACAACTACCATAGTTGGTAAAAACGGTAAGTGGTTCAATCTGGTCAACTCCTAAACATTCTAAAACGTTGGATAATTTTTTTCCAAAATCAGAGTTGTTTGCTTAAAACTGCCCTTTATGTATTATCTTGGGTGTATTCGTCTTGGCATATATGTGCTTTAATAGTGTGCTTTATGTTTTTTAAAGCACATATATGTGCTTTAAAAAACTGCATGTATTACAAAAACGACAGTAATACACTACGCATACTTTTCTTAAAATTAAAGCAGCGAAGGAGAAATGTTATCGTGAATGCCAATGAGAGTAAATTAATTAAAAAATGAAAACGGTGCAAATTAAAAGAATGCTCATGATTTATCAGACAATTTAAGTAAAATTTACGGCAGAGCTTCATTGTCGCTGAAATTTTCAGCAATCTTAGAATATGCTTATTAACTCGGCACTCATTAATTGTCAGAATTTTGAGGGGTGAAAAAGTAGAGGTTTATGGAAGAAAACTTTCAAAGCTGTAGCTCGAGGATAGGCTAGATAAAATCAAATTATCTAATAAAGGAAAACAATCTTCGAAGATTTCTTTTAAAATTTTGTAAAATTGTTCTCCTTTTTGTACTTATGATAACTAAGGTATTCCTTGGAGAATGTTTTGTAAATCTATGGAAAAAATTACATCATCACCGAAATCTTGAGGGCAATATATTCAAAAGATTTCAAAATACGATTTAATACGTTATTAAAATTTAAATGACGATTTTTAGGAAATTACTGATTCATAAGAAATCGCGAATAGCAATAAGCAATTTTAATGAAATTATACGAAAATAATATTTTGCTAAATCGCGATTTGTAAAAAGTTAATTTTAACATCTTTTGGTATGATATTAATTGCTTCGGGATGGAGTGTAAATTCGATCAGTAAAGGATAGTAACATTTATAAGGACAAATTGAAATGGCTGAGTCAGGGAAAGATTTCCTTTCTTGTATTTACTTGTTAACCTCAGGGAAGGGGTTAAGGAAGGAACGATTTTTTCAGACGTGATGTGACAGAAAAAGTATAGTAACGAGTTTGTGGAGCTTCTGTAGATAAAGAAGTCAATGCTTACTCATCGATGTTAGATTATGATAAAATGAAAGCTATTAATCGCCAAAGATAGTATCTCTGAGTTGGCAACAATTATACTAGAAACTTCGATGAGGCGGCTGGGAAACTATTTAAAATAAAACTTTAAGTTATCATTACACATTCTTTTTTCTTATTGACGCTCTTTACGGTTTGTCCAGATAGTGTGCAGATTCCGAGGGCGACGACACTGGATTCGACGTCGAAGGTCATTGAGCCTTTTATTCGATATCAACTGGCAAATATCTTCAATTTAATGTCGCGGACGAGAGAGGAAGGATGTGATCACGAACAGGAGACTGTCAGTTAAAATCCCAAGTGGAAGGAAGAGAGATTTTTTCGTAAAACTGGTGTTTTCTCTACAAACTACTTTATCCACCTGACCGAAAGTGAACATGTTTCCCGAAGTTGGAAATCCACGAAAACACTCCTATGTAAGAGCTTATTTTTCGTCTGTCACAGTCTTGCAATGTATTTACCGTTTCAAAAAGATTTATTTCAGTTCTATTATATGATCATCAAAAGATTAATCTTCTCAAAATAAAGAGAAATCCTCCTCGTTATTTTCATTAACTCCGCATTTTCTTCATAGTTTCATTTTAACTTACGCTACTATGCAAGAAAATAATCGCGTCCTTGCAGATATATTTAAATGATACCAAATGGCTGAGCATTCAAAGCCATTTGAGAAACTTGATAGACTCACCATTACGGCATATACACAATTTCCCTTTATTTCACTCTTTCGTTTTAGTTCTTTATCTTATGAATTATATCGCAACCGTCTTCGATATGTAACTTTGAACTGATATTTATCACTAAATTTCAGAATCTTTGTTTGAAAATTTCAACTGATAATCTTTTGGGCCCACAAACATTTCGTTGATATTTAATAATGAGTTTTAATGCGGATCTTCTTTCTAATGAAAACTTCTCCCCCTTCCGTAGAGCTCATTTTTTTATAATATTTACATTTTGATTGATAAAGAGAAGGACTCGTTATCACAACGATAGATCTCAGTCAACTTGGCTTTTTGGAGACCTAATGGATTGAATCGTATTATTGCATTTTATGTTTCTTGGTAATCGATTACTCAAAATTCAAACGAAATTTTAATCGTGAGGGTAAATTAGAAGGGAGTTTCTCACGACGTATGGAAAACGCCGGTCCCCATTTCATCTTATATATTACCTGCCTTCAAATATGATAATTACTTATATTATGATGTTTTGAAATAGAATTTGTGGTATTTATGCTCAAGACCAACACATCTGTCTAAGTACGAATGCCTTTCCCATGGGCAATCGTAGTATTGTTTATTAGCATTTATAATTTCGCTTTACTTGAATGATTACAACGATTTGAAGTAAATTTATCAGCCTGAAGGCTTGTTTGCACCCTATCCCTTCAACCATTAGCTACAAAAGGTTCACAGGAGGAATGAGACGAATAGGTATGATGAGGAGTAAGGTAGTTTGCCCTTGTTTTTCTCACTGGCCCAAAACACCTCGAGTATTTTGGGCCAGTTCAATTCCAGCACAAGCACTCAGTGACAATCAATAGCAGTTTCTATAGCATTTTCTAATGGCTAATCGAAATAAATTTCATAATTCAGCATCACTTATACCTCTGTATCTTTAATATCATCTGAACCACAAAAGATAAATTTTCGTTTATCATGAAAAATCCTATCCTGTCCTCCAAAAGATTCTATTAAGCAGCAAATAGTACGACGATTTCAGTAAAGCTTATCCCTTATTACAGGAGGTTATTCATGAATATTGATCTCAATGAAGGATTACTGATGGCTTATCAACACATTAGAGTGGACCCTTAGTCGTTGTGGTTCCAGACGAAACATTAATCAATTAAAAAATCAGGGATGTTACTCAATATATTTTATGTAAATATTTATCACTATATATTATTATATAGTAATATATTATTATATTGCGCTATACATTTACGTTGAAGATGTCTATCAGCGTCCTAATACTGTTGAAAGCTAAAGTTTTCTTACGGATTATGAGGTCTCGTCTCCTTCATTTCACCATTAATCCAGGCTTCAGACGGGGCATCGAACCATACATTTTTGAAATTCACAGTTGCTGGCGATGTTTTGTGGAAATACATCATGAACTTGATGATGGCGATCATTCGCCGAAACTAGTCGTGAGTTTTTATTATTTGTTTTTAAGAATGAATATATTGTGAAAAACTACAACTATTCTCATTCTTTTCATAAATTTTTGGTTCCGGGTTCTGCCCCGGTTCAATAAAACTGCAAACTTTTGACTAGATTCCGGTTTCGCTTCGTCAGCCGCCGATGAACCGGTTCCAACCATTTTTTCTTCCTCTGAGCGTAAAATATTATAACCCTTCTAAAAGTTTTTTTATGGCAGTATCTGAATATATCAATTTGCATGGCCTTAATTGAACTTCAGCAAACGGTAGCTTGTGATATTTTCTGCTGCGGAAGGTTTTTAAGGGTTCTCCTCAAAATCTAGGGCGAATGGAGGATAAAGTATTTATTGTATATCGTATGAATTAATAGAATTTATAATTGTGGAATAATAAGTTTGAATGTATCAATACTTATTGTTAGGGGAAGCATCTATGTATTTTTGAGTAAGGATTTTGTAATATATAGCCAGTTTTGAGTTATTTACTCACGAGTTTTTTGCGAACGATTAGCCCACTTCCAACGTAACTAACAATGATAATGATATTAATATTAAATAGAGAATGACATATGTGATCTCGATAAAATATGAATATAAAATATTTAAGTGCAAACTTACTGAAACCATATTTTGATGCATGTAATATTTTCTGTCTTGAGAAAAATAGTTCCTTTATCTTTTGGTCTCCAAATCAGTTACGTTCCTGGCTGATATAGTATGAAATCCACAGAGGTATTAAAGATACTAAATAATGGCATTCCAAGATTAGGGAAAGGTGACTCTCCCTCTTGAATGCTAAGATGGGTCATTTTGCTGAATTTACGTAGATATTTTCCGCTCATTGTATTCTGGCTTACTTAGAGAGATAAGCTAGAACAAAATACCTCACTCCTCATCATGTCTAGTAAATATCTTTGCCGAGCTTTTGGCTTCTGATCGTAGACTGTTTGAGGTTCAAACCGGCCTGCGGGTTGAATACAGTAGGTACTGAAAGTTGTACAAATTTCTCTCTTTCGCTATAGTTTAAACGCCGCGTATGGACAGGAACGCCTCTGGTCCATCTTCTGGACAGTTGTGCGCGATTTTTCACCTTTTAAGTGGATGAAGGCTTTGAGCGAACATTACAGACAGGATTTATTAGCGCATCGACTTCGGTCACGGTCGCCGTCTAGACAGGTGGTCGCCTCCGAGTGAATCCGATATTCACGTTCAGGGCGATTCTCTCAATGCGAATGCACCGAGGATTGGAAAATTACGGCAAGAGGAAATGCGTAATAATGGCCACTTTGCGCAATTTGCCTAATGCAGGAGACCATTCGAGTGAAATTCATACAAAATACCTTTTAGCCGAAGATTTTTGCTTTTGTGTTCATTCATAAGAATGTGTACTTAACCACGAAATTGAAATCACCAAGACCAGGAGTTGGGTGCCTCCGGATTTTCTTCTATCTTTGAGACAAACTAAGCTATTTAAATTATTTTGCTTCTCAGTTTGGGTTATTAACTCAAGCTAAAATGAAATGGAATTATTCTCCCCTATTATAAAAACTGGATTTTTTTTTTCCACGATATTTTAATGTACATAGCTACGTGCGGTTTTGGATTGCAGCCATCATCAGGCTCAGCACTGGAAATACTGACAGAAGTTACACTCTTTTACACCTTTAATGCATGTAAAGGAGTCTTGGAACAAAAAGGCGGTCGCAAATTGAAATATCGCAGAAATCATGGAAAAAATCTTCTTCGTGTATTAAATGGCGTTCTAAGAATCCATTTTAATTCATAATATTCATAGTTATGTTCTCTTGTTTTCACTCAGCAGATGAATTTGCTTTAATGTATGAACTTACTTGTATATTTTGAGGTTAGACTGTATTTCGAGGTTAGACTGTATTTCGAGGTTAGACTGTATTTCGAGGTTAGACTGTATTTCGAGGTTAGACTGTATTTCGAGGTTAGACTGCAAGAACCCACTGATGGTTTTACATACCTAATGTAAGATTAGAAACGCCTTTATTATGGCGAGATTGAGACTAAAAAGTCTTCTCTAGCATCTAACACTTTGTCATTTTAAAAGTGGGTAAAGTTAAAGAGAAAATATAAAAAGAAAAGAGAAAAGGAAGAAACTACAGAGTGGATTTAAAAAACCTAAGTCAAGTACTTAGGAAAAAATGTCCACTTAAGGAAAACAGCAGAAATATGGGGGGTGTGAAAAACTAGCAAAACCTACAGTTAGTGATAGCTTAATTTGAAATAAAAAATTCAAAGAAAATTATTTTCAGTACCTGTAAATAAAACATTAACAAAAAAGGAAAAAGCGTACAATCGCGTTTTAAAGTTTGATGCACGCAGACATCCGACGAACAAAATTTTACCCACTCCTGACTTAAGTGAATATCTCGATGGAGCAAATATAGCGACTTTTATGCAATATTATGAATTTATTCATCATAGGACATATTTACGGCGGCCTTCTTTTCTTTGAGGAAATAAAGTAAAAATGCGTAATGATTCCACAAAAATGAATGACAATGAGATACATTATCAAGTTTCTAAAACTAAAAATAAAATTTTAAGATTCCAAAAACCGTATTAGTATGTCATTTTATTTAATGACTAAGAGTGGTAACTTAAATTAAAAAATCGCTTCAATGAATTAAAGGACAAAATTTTTTTTTAAGATTTAAAAGGACAGGACTTTAAATGAAAAGATGACCTTTAAAATAAAAGAAATAAAGGACGTTCGATCTCTGTAGACACAATGAAATTTTCTTAGTAAGTGAGAAAGGTTATTTACGGACATTCTCTCCTAGGATAGAAACGACTTTTGATGGTCGATCATCTGATCTGTCAGCAGGATGAAGCACGGAGTTCAATTTCGTAATGGTTAACGCTCTTGAAAGGGTAAATTATTACTTGTTGTGAAATTATTTCGTTAAGCGCCGCCTTGCCTTAATCTCAATCTCAATGGCTCTAAATGACACCTCGCAAAGTCTGTTGTTATGTAAGAGACGTGACCGTGCGATGAAAAGGATGTTAAGCGGACAGAGGAACTTTTCTCAAGTGTACTCTCGCTAATTACCTCATTACATTACAAGTGATATTTGCTGGATTTTTAGATTATGTAAATTTGTCTTAAGAAGCCGACTACTCATGATACATGTTTTCTTTATTAACCCCCCGAGGTTTTATTATAGTTGAGTATTTTTCAACCAAACAATTTTGTCTTTTGATAAAGGACAAAGAACAATGTATTTTTCTTTCACTTTACTTTGGTCGTGATAGTCTGAAATTCACTGGCCGAAACCTATGAGTGATGCCATTTACTTAAATCTCACCTCATTAAGTGTGTAAAAAGTGTTATTCCTTGGGTCATTTTGTTGTTCTTACGTGGACTTTTATGCTTAAAGCATTCTGGCTCAGCGAGGAAAGCAAAGGCAAACTATCTCATTCCTCATCTTGCCTGTAAACCTGAATCCCTCTCTACAGTTAATAGTCAATAGGATGAGATTTAAACCAACCTTTGGGCTGAATACGTTTTACACCAAGGTTACTTATTGAATCCTATGAGTGAAAAGTTAAATACCTTGTCCACCCTTATCCATCAAATCTAACGCTGCAGATTAATCTTATTGACTTTCTTTCATCGCAAATACGTCCTAAATAAAGTAGAGCGAAACTATGAACAATTAAGTAATAATTGGAATACTTCCTCATTTTCATCTGCAATGGCAGCGACACTTGTGGGATGATATGTCTGCCTATCTCTTATCACTCAGCAAAATAAGATATTTACACGAAATTGAGATCTCGAAACTTGCATAAGCTCCTGCTCGTTATAATACAGATTATTATTTTAAACGACTAATTTCTCGAATTTTTAAGGCAGCAATAAAACCTGATATCAGTCCTGGTAATTGCACGAAGTGTTTTTGATGGCCTCAGTGGCTCATCAGTCCATTTCCCCTCATTCAACTTCCTCGCCCGTGCCTCCATCCTTGGTGGCTACTCTTCTCTTTTGATTGCTCTCTCATAAACTGCACGACTCTTTTGATTCCAGATTGTCCCTCTCCCACCCCGTCCAACCCCCCCTTTCCCCGCCCCTTATCTTTCCTCTTACATCACATCAGCTGGGGCGCGAGAACCAAAAGGCGTTAACCTCATTGGTAAACGAATTAATGGGTCCCGAAAAAATATCAGATGGACCATAATCTTTCGCTTTGGCGTGTTGAAAGTAAACAAATGAAAATCCTTGGTTTACCCCCTTCCTTTTCCGGATGACCCCAGAATGACCTTTCCGAGATTCTTCATTGTTGAAGCAGAAGTAACTGGTTCTTAAACTGGCTCGTTCCAACGCAGATTTTCATTCGGTTCGCTTTGAAATGCTTTTAAACTCTCCTTCATTCCGTTTCTACACAATTCAAATTATTATGCCTAAAATATTAACCCCTGTTGATTTGCAATTTTAGAAGGATTTATTGTTGCTCCTAGTTTATTTCACTTACTTTTAAAAGTAGCATCCTTTTGTTGGAATGAGATTTGAATATAAAAGGAAAGAACCCAACTAGGTCTTATTTACATCAAGTATCATACCCAAAATAAATTTCTCTATGCACTTAATTGAGTAAATACTATTTGGGAATCTACTCTGACTTATTTCCGTTACATTTTCTTTGTATATTACCTTTGAAAACTCCCAGTGGCGCGAGGCAAGGGATGAATTAACACAAAAATTCCTATTGAACTCCAAAGTCGTTTAGCTTCCCTAACTCTTGGAGGAAAAACTACCATAAGTAACTATAATAACCATCTTGGCTATCAGCTACTTGATGCGCTTTTTAGTTTTTTCTCGGAGTTCGCAGCCGTTTTTTACAGTCTGAGATATATTTAGCCCGAAGGCCGGTTGGGACCTCATCCCCTCTAACATCAACTACGAAGAACTAGGAGAAGGAAATGAGGCTTACTATGCAAGATGAGGAGTGAGGTAGTTTGCCCTTGCTTTTCTCGCTGAGCCAGAATCTACAGTAAGCAGAACAAGTCCACGTTAGCGAACCACAATGACTCTATGAGTAAAACTTTTCGTGAAACTGAATCAGAAGAAACCTTAATTAATGCTATATTCAGCGTAACTCATACTTCAGTAGCTTCCATATCATCACAGCCATGAACAAGACTGAGAAAAAAGTATATAAAAGATATATTTTCCTCTCCCGTGTCCAAAAACAGATGACAAATTTTTCAGAAATCAAGATATGGTTGCAGGACCAAGTAGCTGTAGTTAGAGAACTCCTTGTTAAATCTAATCTTTCGTCGGATGGCTCTGAACTGATAAATAGATAAAACTGGAAAAAGTCTTGCCTTTTTCTTTAATAGCAAGTTTCTATTGAAGCTTGCCTCATCATCGGTGTAATAAAGTTTTAGATCAAGGTACCAATTCTGTAGTGTAGCAAAGTAAGATAGCATAGTTATTAATTATAGTTATTTCTCAGTTTAAGACTATTAATTTGGGATACTGCTCGCGGAAAAAGTGCTGGATTGATCTGGTAGTTGGAATAACAGGTCATTGCGTTCTTATCTTGTGATCACATAGTGATCCATGAATAGATTTAGGTTGAAGTATATTTTACACATTAACCCTTAAGAGGGTTTCGAATTGTACGAATGATTAAATAGTTTTTTCGCTAATTATAGACTCGTTCGATATTAGTCGGTTTGCATCTATCGACACTTGTTTGCTCGCGAAAATAACGTTGAAATTTTCCTTGCCCCAAGTTTGACGGCCATTGCATGATTTCGTTCTATTTTCGTTCCTTCATGTTTGCACCATCAGCAGAAATGCATCTGATCGGTTTGCCATTGCAGCTATTAAGGTCGTACGTAATTTATATGTTTTCTGCTGGTATGTTTTCTCTGCAGTGCCCTGATTCCCGTAGATCGAAGAACATCTAACTCCGACCCCTACCAATCAAACACTAAGTTTTAAGAAATATCATTACGAGCATTTGGCTAAAGTTACTATGCTTAGCATGTGCGGAATCACACTTCAGCGTTATCTGGGGGCCTCGCCTCACATAATACCCAAATTTATTCATTATTATTTTATTTTACTCCAAATAATTTTCTGGAGGGTCGAAAACTGATCTTTGCCTCTGATTGACTATGTTCATCCCTGATACTTTTGTACCTCACTGATACTAAACGTTTTTTAATGTCGTGGTTGAGAAAAATTTCCTCAGATTAAAACATAGATGTACAGTGTATGTTCCTGCTGACATATGTTGACGTATGTCATATTATTTATTTGCCTATTGGTATGGGAGAGAGAAAAATATCTTAAAATTATTTTACTCTCAGTCTTGTTCATGGCTGTGATGATATGAAAGCTACTTAGGTGCAGGTGTCTTCGAATGTCAGTAATTTAAAACTCTTTATTGAATGCTATGAAGAGTCTCATCCATTAGGTCATAGGGCAGTACTTACGAGGACGTTTTTCACTCCTAACATTTTGACTCAATGGAGAAAGCAGGGGCAAAATACTATTTAATTACTCCTTAGCTTGCAAAGTGAGCCTCATTTCCCCTACAGAGCTTTCGATAGTTAATAGTGAAGGGCTTGAGGTTCAATCCGGCCTTCAGGCTGAAGACTCTCCAGATAGACATTTAATGTAGTCCTCGTATATTTATTATTGTTCATTCTTTCTGTAACAATATGCGACCTTCATGACGTACTGGAAGTAATCAAAACTTATACTCTAGGGGGCTCCCGATAGCCAAGTGGGCAACGCGTTCGACTTCAGTGAAAGCGGTCCCGGGTTCGATTCCCGGTGGGTTCCTACGTGCGAAATGAACTAAGCTGTCGAAGCACTTTTAGCAATATTACTACTACTTATACTCTAGATGAAAAATCAAAGTAGTTTTTCCGATACGATTCTCTTCGGAAAGAGAAACTATGTGTTGTAGATTCATGTTCTTTATTCTTAGATGCACCTCCTCGTTGGTGAGCTAATTCCTGAATCAAAATATTTTCGAGCATGTGTTTGTAAATATGGCTCCCATTCAGTTTCTAGGTCAGGTGAACCTAAATAGTAATATCTGAGTATCACGACTATGTCATAAGAACGTTATGGAAACATTCGTAAACAGTCTCCACGTATAGAGCGGGCTAATTTCTAGGAAGACCCATTCCACCGCCCAGGCAGGCACGTGTCTTCACCTACCGCCCACCTCTTTCCCCCTTCCCTCTTGTCAAATCTCATTCCCCATTTCTACACACTCCGCTTCTTCAATTGTTCGCCAAGAGGAAGAGGTCGTCGACCGCCGACAGTCAATATGTCCTCGTCCCTTTGATCCGGCGATTATGTTTCAGCGGCGTGCGGTTTTCTGCTTACGTTCCACTAGTGTCACCGTATGTAGTCTATATCGCATTACCTACAGGTCGTAGCTTATGGTTTACAATCCACCGATGCATGCCATTTCCCTATCGATCCATCGCAGAAGCGGCAGTCCTTGGGTCAACAGCGCAATTTGTTTCGCAATAGAAAAATCCTCTAATTTTGCGAAAAATATATCGCAAATTCGGAAAACGCATATGTTTAAACGCCAGAAGCAGTTGCAAGGTTAGGTGAGAAGTTGAGCAGACACCCATATCACTCGGTAATCATTCTGTTTACAAAGTTGCTGATAAGAAGTGGTAGACGTATGAACGCTGGAATTACGCACAAATAGCAAAGAAAATATGCGAATGGAATTGTAAAGCCGATTTGAAGTGAAAATGAAAGTTGCGCGTTAAATATTGACTTGGGCGAATTTGAGTTGATTTGATTTTCAAAGTGGAGTGTTGAAATAAAACGATAAACGATACCGTATCCTTCTATGTTGGGTTGACCGTTTCCTAGCAGAATCATAGCTAAATTATCTTTTTACAGCAACAAATTTTAATACAAATGGTTTCCCTTATACTGAGATTTTTAAAGCTGATAAAAATAAATAATTGTACATTATAATAGTTTACAAATAAGTAATTGTACTTTAGTTGGAACTTGGGTGTTAAGCGCAGCAGTAACCCAGCGACTCCAGACAACATGAAGTATGGAACAGCGTATTTAGATTTACATTTACATACCGACACTGGAATCAGCCAGTGACTTGTAGTAGGGGAATGCTTGGAATCATAAGGAGGAACAGGAAACGTAAAACCTGGGTAAGGATGATGACAGGAGTAACCGACATAAATTATAAAATTATATAATTGTAATGAATGTGGGCTGGCCATATTACGGGGAGAAACAAAGACCACTGGGCATCAGCAGTTCTCAATTGTATACTAAGAGATGTGAAGAGACCAAGAAGAAGATCAAAGGATCGATGGAATAGAGACATCATCAAATACTGAGGGTTAACATAGCAACGAGAAGCCCAGAATAGAGAAATTCGAAAACGCTTGAACGACCAACGCCCGACGTCGTATCGAAAATGGCTGTTATTATGACTATAATGGTGTAATATATAAAAACGTCGTAGTTTTGGCATTCTTAGGATTGAATATGGTAAAATGAAATGTTTCTTCTTTCGCCATCAAAAATTACCATAACTATGTGCTTAATTAGTATATAATGTTAAAAATGTTACTTGTCCCTAAATTCGCTGGAGAAATGTGATTAAAAATAAGGTGTCCAAGCTTCTTGAGAATTGGTTAGCATCCAAGTGGAAGGAGCAGTCTATGGTTATATTTCTCTTGACAAAAATATGCCTTCGATATTTCATGATTACAGAATTTATAAGTGTTGCTAAGCGATAGAACAATATCTAGATCGCAATTGAGTCGGTTTTTGCTGAGCTTTTGATACTTCGATTTTAGAATTCAGTCTTTCCTATCAAACTTTCCTTATCGTTACTGATCCGTTGCTGATACTAATTATCTAAATTTCATTTTTTTAGCCTTTGTTCCTTCGAACATTTCCTGAAAAATTTCCGCTCGATGATTCGAGAAAAAAACAGCTTAATTCCAGAAACGTTGCGCACACTTTCGAAGATTTTCTTCTAATCTGCCAACTAAATTCTAATCTTCCAATCCTTAGATACGCAACGCAATACCAAGTAGTCAATCAGAAATTAATCCGTTGAGCATGTTAGGAAAATTATTTGCATCGGATGTTTATAAATTAGAAAGACTGTAATGCGACATATGCCGGCCAAACTTCGAGAAATTTTAGTACTCGAACCGATGAACATAAAAAGAAAATATATGAAAATCGCGCCCATACATACATCTGAGTAGATTACGGCCAGTATTCATTCCCAGCGACTGGGTGCGGCGTTGAGCGTTGGGCTGCAACCCTTAGTTGCTTTTTTATAACACTGGAGATTTATTGAGTTGCTAGACCGGGAGTTTAGAAGAAACCATTTCGAGCTGCAGCGGAGATTGGGTGGGTGTGGGTAAAAAATTATAATTAATAACAATTGGTTTATTCGTTTTCTAATTAATTCAACCAACCGACAACTTTTCAAATTCAACAACCGAAATTACTTTTGCCATTTAACCTTGCCAAAGCCTATAAAAAGTGTAGTAGAACACAGTTTATTTTGATATTTTGATTAATCGAAAGGTGGGGACTGATTTTCAGTACACCTTCCTCCACAATTCTCCTCTTCCCTCTTCGATAAGCATCTTATTAAATACATTCATTCTATTAGCATTTCACCTCAAATTTTGCATTTTCAAAGAAAAAACTACTCGCCTTAATGGGACTAGTAAGTAACTTACATAGACATAGACAAAAGTATACACCCATTCTCATCTCTTTGCTGTGGATTTACATATTATCTCGACAGTTTCCTTAGATTTTATATCATTCCCTCGCTACAATTTACATACGACTGCCCGTTTAAAAATTCAGGAAATATGAAGCTACTTGTTATTTAGCGGCTACTAAACGTATAATTGCAATTTCAAATGTGCGATATTATTCACCATCGTTCGACGTATTTTATAGCAAACAATAGTTTAAATGTATTTTTATTATATAAGAAATTCTTTGATTTGCAAATCCCACAAAGAATCATCAGAAATTGGGAAACGATTGCTTTGCAATGAGCTTGAGAGAAATTCCTCCAAAGATGGCACACTTTATAACGGTATTAGTATTAGGTAGAGTTACAGTTATCGTACGCCCGAGGTAGAGAGGGCCCTGTCCTCCAATTCAGATTCAAGTCTGAAGGTATGTTTTCTGTTCATATGGTAAAATAATTTTTAGAAAGTTGATAAATAAAGTAAGGATTCCTTTAAAATCAAGAGATTTAGCTTTCTTCTCCATATTCATCGAAAACTCGTGATTTTGTAACTTTCGCGATTATGAGTAATTAATTGATGTCTGTATTCGCACAAGATTGCAACTTCAAATCTCTCTTTCATCTAACATTTCCTCAAAGTAAAGTCGTTAGGATTAGGAATAACTTTTAATTTACGTACATCTACATATGTACCCTTTGAGCCTCTTTTTGGCGAATAACGAGGAATGTCTGCACCATAAGTCTATTTTCTAATTTATTACTGTCGCATATCGTTCGTAGAAAATGAATCTTCGAGGTGGCTAGTTCTAGCTTTTCTAATTTTTCTTGTAGTATCAGTTCGGCCCGTAAAACCGGGTGGAAGGATACTGCCTCATCGGAAAACGTGTTATCTCTGAATATATCGAATAAATGTATCGTAGATTCTTAAATTTTCTACAGTTTCCCATTGTTTGTGATGGGCATCTTGGTAACGCTCGTCGCTTTATTTATATATTTTTATATTATATTTTGCAAGTTGTCTTCCGGGGTATGGTTTAGAAATATTAGTGAAATTATATAAAAACTGGGGAATAAATATCTACATTTAAATTAGTATTCCGCTAGCCACCATATGGCATGAGGTAGGTGGTGTGAAAGTACCGAACTCTCTAATTCGCTTCCTGATTTGTATAACTAATATTATCTGGGAAAAGAGACCCGTAATAGCTATCCGTTATCGCTATAATCTCGCGAAATCTCTCTCAAAAATCTCGCTCGCTGATGTACTACCTACGCCACATGGCGGTTCGTGGGATACTAATGTGAATGCAAATTTACCAGGAATAAACCCTCAAAGAGGTGTACCGAAATAAGAAAAACCTAAAAATAGCTGTAATTAAGAAAAAGGTTTCAAAAGAAATTTTTTTAGTGTTCCTCTTTGAGAGGGAAAAGACTCTGTGGTACCTTGGGCTGGTCTTTCTAGAAGGCGACCGTACTCCATTTTTCTGCTTAATAGTAAAGGAAACGCACTCTGGACGCTCCAAACTCGCAAGTATCTGGATGATTTCTTTACCCTGAAAATTTTACTTGGTTAAATACTTTCAAAAGTCACTGCAAAATACAAATCAACATATTGTTTAAGAAACGGAAATTATCTGCAACCTAAAAAGAAACGAAATGCCATTAAACTTATATCAAGTAAGGATAAAATAATAATAGCAATAAGTGTCGTAGGTAAAAAACGAAATATTGCTTAAGTTACCATTCAAATAAGGAATAGTAGTCACAGATGTAGCAGTGGTGCCATCATAGGAGAAGGACACGAAAACATTTTTGAGAATGATTATATATATATATATATATATATATAAAGGAGAGATTCTGTGGGTTTGTTTGTCTGAGATTG
>KZ308119.1:1658060-1688968 GCA_000376725.2 Ladona fulva
CCGGTATTATAATGTATTCTCAAATCTGCCTCTCAACTAAAGTGGACTTTAAGCTAAAGTGGTGTTTAAGTATAAGGAGTGTATTATAAAACTTTTTAGAGTCCTGTTTACTTAGATACCACTTTAAATATTAGATGCTTTGACTGAGAATAATTTTCATACCCGTTGCCGTGAGGTTAGTTTGAAAAACATCGCATCGTAATACTGTAAAACCGCGTAGCCCGTTTATTTTTAAGGTTTGATAGCTTTTAAAAAGACCTAAAATATATTTTTTGAACTGATATGCATAGTAAAAGAAGTTGTAATTTACAACTGATGAGCAATTGACCCTATTAAATTTGGTAGAGGAAAATAAAAACATTCTAGAGAATAAAAAAAGCGATACAATTACTTGGAAGCAGAAGCTATGTTTAGTTAGATTGCCCTTCCTGATGTTTATGTTAATGAGAAAGTGCTTGTAAATGACTGTCGTGCATATGATAGGAGACATGGAAATCTATTAGCACAAGATTTAATGCTCAGGCAAGTACTTTGAGGTATTGGAAGAAAATTCGGGCAAAGTATTGCTCAATCAAATTGGTAACGAAATGTGGCGATTAAACGCCAAAATGTAATGAGAACCGGGGGTGGTGCTATGAGTTTAAATATTAAAAACCCTGTTTACAAAAAATATCTTGGGTTAATTGGTTTTAATGGACGCGGATTGCACACAAGTATTGGTGTTTTCACGTAAAGGGATCTTAATCCCGTCATTTCAAGGGTAATATTTTAAATGACTCTACTGGAAGTCGCTTTGAAACACCACTGCGTTGAGCATGTCGCGTCGCGTGAAAGTGAAGAGTCAGCAGAAGTTGGTTCATTGCCATCATTACCATGTTTCTTAAAATGAGAATATTTCTTAGTTGCTTATTTATACGGTTATCTAAGATCAATTTTAACTTTAATTCCTCTTCTTCATCCTCAACACCTTCAAATAAACTCACTACCTCCATGTCTTCCGTCAGTACTTTCGGTAATAATTACCTTTGCACGTTAACAATATTTCATAAGTAAATATGTACGATTTTACCTTATACTGAAGTTATCTTTTAATTTACTATGAAATATTTCCCTTCCTTCCACTGTAGCTCAACTTACAAATAATTTCACGCATATCAAAATATTACTGCTTCGGTCAATGAGAACGCTTATAATTTTCACATTTGTCGTTCCTTACCGGTTCCGACTTGAACAGCAATTTTTACGTCCAACCGCAAAGAGTATATTCAATCGTGCAATAATTATAACGTGGAATCTGATACACAAATCACTAAAAGAAAAGGTAAATTCAATTACATTCCACATCTAGTGGCTACGTAAACGTACGTGCAGTGTTTCACTAATTCACCTCTGTCGAAGCACTTTTGTTTTTGTTGTGAAAAATGCATGTCATGAATATGCAGTTTCATATTAAATAACTTATTTCGCTGCCAAAGCGTAAGTACTTATCACATTTATAAAATATCTTATAACTTAAAATCAAACTTCACAACACCCAACGTGCATGTGATGATTTATGAAGAGGAAAAAGCCAATGCAACGAGAAATATCTATGTATAGGAAACATACCACTTTATTTTAAATATTCAAATGAATTTTTTGTAGAAATTCCGCAGAACGAAGTCTATTTCTGATAACAAACCAACTGAGGCGAGAAGTTTGCTTGACATTAGTCCGCCATATTGTTTGTTTACATCCGTGATGCATTGCTGTTAAACATCGCTTTATCATTTAAAGCTCACTCAATCTGGTACTTAAGTTAAACATCACTTTAAGTACCAGGTAGGACTTAAGTATCGATTATAATACGGTTTGTTAGAGTTAAGATGAAGTTTTCACTTAAAGTCCACTATAAGTATACATTATAATACCGGCCCTAAGTAGCATAGGAAGACTCTTACCTGATGCAAGGAATTTTCGGTAGCCATTTTATTACTAGAAAATCGTGAAATACAGTGAATATCGATTTTATATTGTTTTTGCACCGGAATTTAAGTAGGTGATGTATAGTATAGATTCGTGCTTCTCAACCATTGGGCTATGAATAAGTACTCCATTGATATCTCCATTGTTCCGAATAAAAATACAGTGGTATAAGTTTATAATTCTGTATAATATTCGCGCTGATTTGTCGATGAATTTCTCCGTGTAATAGGAGATCATCATGATGTACTTACGTAAAATATTTTACACCTCAGTCGATATTTTCTTCTCTTACCTGGATATTAAGAGCGCTTGGTATAGTAAACTGTAAAATAGTGATCAATGATGACACTGTTACTAAGTAAGGAGCAAACTTCAAAAAACCTTGAAAAAGTGTAAACAGTCTATTTGCACATTCTGCCTTTCAAGAAGGCGAAAGATCTTAAGGGGCCCATTGAAAGGAGAAATGTGCACATATCACGATTACAGTTTTTGATATTTGTTTTGGAGTTTGTTCCTTTACTTTTCAGTGAGCGAAATATCTTAAGGGGCCCATTGAAAGGTGAAATGTGCACATATCACGATTACAGTTTTTGATATTTGTTTTGGAGTTTGTTCCTTTACTTTTCAGTGAGCTGTGGAAACAAAAAGTTGGGAGGCACTGGCAGAGATAGTTGATATATTTCTGAAATGTATAAAAAACAAAAACCTTCTTCGATGTTAGTTTTAGGTTTGGCAGATGTCCCTTTTTTTATTAATGTGATACTGATTGAGATATATTTCGTAAGAAACACAAATATATAGAGATTAAATACGATGTTCTTCAATAATCATGATTTACGAACGTGGGAGTAAGAGAGCCTCATATCATCCACTTGTCGTCCACAAATTTTCTCTATTAAGGCCCAGGAGTGAGGCTAGGAAAGTCCATGGAAGGGAGGATTTGGGTGAAGTAGGAAAAGAGCGAGGGAAGAAGTTAGAAAAGATCGACGGGTGGTCAGGGGAGAGGCCCGAGTGGTGGTAGGGAGGACTCATGGGGAGAGGACGTGATGAAGAGAATGGAGAGGTCGAGGGCAGGTTGAGGAGACGTTTGGAAATGGCGAAGAAAAGTCGTATGGATGGTCTGGGGAGAGTGAGAAGAGGCTGAAAATAATGGAATAATGAGAAGGAAGGGGTTAAAAGAAAGTGATGATGAGAGCCTCGAATTTTTGGGGATACGTCGAACTTTTCGCGAGAATGAGAATTTTTGAAAGGCATGAGTTCCAAAACAATGGCCAACCCAAGAAGAGGAATTCATCTTTATAAAATGTTATTAATACATTAATGCGTTCCTAACGCTAAAAAGTACCCCTTCCATACGCCACCGGCGGCTTACAGGGTCATAGCGTAACTAATGTAATAGTAAAATACTATGGATTGGCTTTAAGATCTGTGCTGATACGCTCAGCAGTCGTTTCGCATCGACAACAGTCAGCCGAGCACGCATGATAATACGACGTATTTCAGCTAAAAAATCGAGGAATTGTTTATTTCAATTTAATTGTGTGATTCAATAATATCCCCCTGCCACACGCCATTTGGCGGCTCGCGGGGTAAGTTTCTAAATCTAAAATCTAATTCTCTCAAAACAGCGCTTGTCAGAGTAATTTTCAGTTAGCCATAGCATTTAACCTCCTCATAAGGAAACAGCGAAGTCATTGAGAGAAAAAAGCTAGGGATAGCTATTAGCGACCAATTTAGGAACCCTGCAGATAAGTGTTGTATTAAAGAATTAGAAAAGGTGCAGTGAAGGGCGATACGTTTTGTGAAGAATTGCTACGCTAAATCAGTGAGCGTCACTCAGATGCTCCAGGACGCAAAATGGGAATCTTTGGAAATTAGAAGATTTCAACAAGGGATCAATTTACTGGATAAGTTCAGAGAAAGCACGTTTAGAGATGATGTAGCAGATAAAATGCGTTCACCATGCTACATAGGCCGTTCCGATAATGCGAGAAAGATGAGAGAAATAGATGCCAGAACAAATAGATTTAAGAACTCATTTTTCCGCGAACGATACGCGAAAATAATTGATTGAGGAAATAGAGTCATGGTGCATGCACCCACTGCCACACGCCGAAAGGCGGCTTGCAGGGTACAAACATAGACATAGGAAAGCGAATAAAATTAATTTTCTTAAATGATAAATACCCTAAAATATATAAGCATAGCATATTAAATGTTAACGATGCGGCGTTACCTGGTCTTCCTATACGAACTTACATATGTATGAATGAAAATAGCACCAACAGGAAATAAACCCCGCAGGTAGAAAATATGGAATAACTTGGTTGTAGGAATTGCACATCCATTAGGAGGTAATGTGACTACTTTCTAGAATCGTTACAGAAGAGGAAGTTAGCAAAATTTGAGATAAAACCTTCAACTTTTCAAATTAAAAATATGTATGAAGTTCAAAACATGTCTCGTAGACGACTAGACGTTGAAGCGGCCATTCAAAAAGTGCGGAGATGTGGGCGTGAAGAAGTACGCATAAAATTGGACTGATAAGATCAGAAATGAGGATAAATTGCAAAGAATGGCAGAAGAAAGAAAACTCGGAGGAATAATGTGACAGCGAAAGCGATGTAATATGTATGATCTGAAAAGAGAATACACCGTCAAAGATGTGATCAAAGGAAATTTGAAGGTGGATGAGTGGCGAAGAAGGAAAGATTTCCGATAATGCATGAGCTTGGGTTGAATCAAACCAGTTATCAGAATCTGTAGGGCTTACAGAGTTCATAAAAAAACAATTCTCAAGCAGTTACATATAATCACGGTCTGTCGTAGGCATGAAAGAAGATTGTACGCATACATCGAGATCTAATCTTTTTGAGAGATAGTATCTGGTGATTTTTAATGCACTTTGTTTATGACGTCTTAGAATATTAATCGAGAAATATTATTCAAAAGAAAGTCCTTCCTCCAATGTCAATCGAGCGGAAACCTTTAGGTATCCTGGATCGTTTCAAACGATAAGCAAGATCAAAATCATTCCTGTAGCCCTAGTGTAATTCGAGTCTAAATACTTGATTTTCACGATAAAAATGAGAAATTCGTATTAGGAAACGCATTCAGAAGAGGTGGACTTATAAAAGTTAAGGGATTGATACTCGTAAGAAAATTCTGTCTGGTCGTGAAATCGATAGTTGAAATTATCGGAATTGCTTACTGAAATTTGACTCAAGTTTAATACAGAATGATAAAGATTTTTTATATCCCAAACTTATGTATTATAGTGGAATTGATTTCACCATCTCTTTGGAGGAACCACCACTCACGTGGTCCCTTTTTTATTGAAACGTATTTAAGGTATGGATTTATTAGCGTTTTATATGAAAGATTGGGTACAGTGTTGTTATTCAAAATGAATAATTCATCAGAAATTATGAATGTTTTACGTATTTAAAAAACCCTGATTTAGTATTTAAGTGAATCGAAAACGCTCGAGTTTTCGTTTTCTCTTTCAATCAAACTTAGCTACAAATTGAAGTTTTATAACTTAGCTACAGAATTGAATGTTTTACGTCTTTTAAAAACTTTGATTTAGTATTTAAATGAATCGAAAACGCTTCATTTTCTCATTCAATCAAACTTAGCTACAAATTGAAGTTTTATAACATGGAGTACGTGTAAATTTTCTTGTCGATTCCTAACGACCATTTTTTGCATTGTGAGATATTGCAATATGAAATGGTAAATTGAAAATTATGACAAATTGACAAATTATGAGTGATTAATTTTCATTTTCAGAGATGGTTTATTTAATAATTATTAAATACGTACACCGTATGTTTGTTGGAGCTGTTCTTAAAATTTTTCATTGAAATTTGTTGCGCTAAACGCGTCGAAGGTAACGAATGAATTGCTTCTCTTTGCTTATGTTGATACTTGCCCAACTGTTAAGTGTAACTTAAATGAATAGAACAAACTTTCGTCAATGGAGCCGCCGTTGTGTATAGGAAGGATGGGTAGGTTAGAATTGAAGTCACCTTCTTCGAGGCAAGAGAGGATGCAACAGAACACACAAACTCTGTATGCTTTCGTGAGCGCAACCCCGTGTGCACTCCATTCTGACAAATAAAAAGTCAGACCGCAGAGGCCGATGTTAGATTTATGAATGTGATACTCCCCGTGGAATGTTTGCTTTCAGCCCCTACGGAGTCATTCCTTCAGGAAATTATCACAGATACATATTTTTCCAATTAGTTAGCGCAACACATTCCTTGGCTTGCCTTCCCGATTCCGCTTAGCGTTCTTAGAGATCCGCTCCTAGTGCTGGCTCATAGGGTTGACATTTATAATGTAGGTGGAAGAGACAACACAGGAACTCATTCCAATGCAACTTCCCTCTGCCATACGCCATGCGGCTGCTCGCGGGGTATTTATGTAAATGCAAGCTCTAAGAATTTTAAAATTCATAATAACCTGTGGTACATTGTGTGTACATCTGTCATATGTTATAGCTTCCTAATTTTCATTTTTTCATTTATTTTCGCCCTTATGTGATAAGACCATTAAATAATCAAAAGGAGATATTTACATTCCATTTACAAGAAATTAGAAACTCGTAAATCAATTTTTATTTTGGAGTATTCAACAGGAAATATTTCAAAAGATGATCGATAATTATCATATAAAGAGATTTACTTATACATTTCAAAATTTAATTTGAAACGATGAACTAAAATTGTAGGAATAGAAAGATGGAAAAATAATGACAGCAGTAGCTTTTACTGGAAATTCATGAAGTATACAATTAAGTATGAACACGAATTTAAAAATTTATTTTTATGTATTAGATTTTTAAAAACTCCTCCCCGGCGGGGAATCGAACCCCGGTCTCCCGCGTGACAGGCGGGGATACTGACCACTATACTACCGAGGACTACATGTGACGTAGAATGAATTTTCCCACAATTTAATACACTTTAAGTAGAAATTTTTATGAAAATAAATATGCAGAAAAGTAGGAGAGATACAATCTCTGCTCGAAATATGGGCACCCAGGCGCAGACTAATTGCCAATGTGGCATTTCTTTCCCGGAATGAAGAGTAATAAAAGATATCTGTACCTGTACACCGAGCATTGTTACTAGTTGTTTACATACGTGAAGACCTCAGACAAGGTAATCAATTTCTTAATTGTAATATTTAACTTGAAACTGTTAGCCAATGTACTCTGAACCTTAAATACGTATATATTTAACCAAAATATACCACTACCTATGCTAGTATGAAAGAATGGACAACATCATTATGTTTTCGGTTATCTTTCAACCTTATTTGCCCGATAAAGTCAGTAGAAAATCCATATTCGTTAGCCGAGTCTGTGAAATACAAAATATATTCTTTAGCCGATGTATTCGTTGTATGTTCGTGCTGTTCATTTGCCCTGGTGTTATTCAGTTATTCTCCCTTGTTCTCATTGTTGTCCTAGAAAATCCTGAAGATTCCGTTAAATTTTATTAACGTTTAAAACTCATTGTGATTCACCTGAGTGAGAAGTGTATAATAGGCGTAGGAATTCGATAGTAATGATGATTCTTATATAGATGAAAAGCTCGTGTAAAAGGCGGCATTGTGACAGGAAAAGATCAGTCCCCATTTAAGGAAAACGTACGACCTTATTTTTTCCGAGGAGAAAATTTAGTGATACAAATGGGTATGTGAAGTTTCTAGCAGACCAGTTTATTGCCACCATTTCCTACACTTTCTCCAATTTTAAGGCCTTCCTCATTCGTTGAAGCTTTAAGTGCCATAAGAGAAATTCGCTATAATTGTAGACATTTCTTTTTATTACCTTCGGAATGAGATGTCTTCGAATTTAACTCAGTAGTAGCCGAACGGTACCACATTGTTAGAACAAATTCCAAAATTTATTAATAGACATCAAGCGCTAATATATTCATGGCTTGTATCCCAGAGTTAATGGCCAATAAAAACGAAATTGGTCTGTTTAAACATTTTTCTATTTCCTTGCTATCTCCCCTAATGCTATTTTGTAGCCATGTCCTCAATATCTCTATGGGTCTTACAATCTTTTATGAACTATCAAAGAATTAGGAGTGTGATTTTATTTTCTGTTTGTTACTCACTAATTAGAAACTTTTCACCGCTAAAATAATCTTCCGAATACTTCTCATGATGTGGAGTGATAAAAAGAAGTGGTAATGTTCCGGAAATTATAAGAAATAAGAAAATAATATATAAGAAATGATGATCTGGTCAAACTTGTTGCAGCAAAATAGTTCGTGAAACTGCAGGGATTTTTATAAGCGATTTATAGGGTAGGAATCCAATATCAGAACATGTAAACTATACTATATATTAAAATATTACTCGCTAAACTGTTTATCTTTTCTGAGTGTACTGTTTTTAAGAACTAGTGTTTTAAAGACGAAAATGATACTTCTCATTAAATTATATTACCAACAGTGATAATACGACTAAACTATGGCATAAAGTCGTCAGCTTTTACACAGAAATATTTTTGCTGAAATGGAAAAACAGGAGTTATTATATGCTAAACCGAAATGAAAGCGATCAAATTGCAGTTAATAACAGTTCAAGAAAAACAACGACAGTTCAACAGTTCAAAAAAGTTTTGCACATTTTTTATTCCTGGGGTAAAAGTCTTCATATAACTACTCTGCAGACGGGCAAATGTTCGCTGGAATATTATTTTGATGTTGATGTAAATTATTTGAATTTGCCAGAAAAAAACAACTGGATTTCAGCAAAAACCTCTGCTGAGTATGTTTATATTTGTAAATGATCGCTATGTACATGGCAGGGGTGGGGTTTCCATGGATGCCTGGTATCCGGACTCCAAGTTTGAAGAGGCCCTATTTCACAAGGGTAATTGTGTATTTTACAGATTTACTTAGTTATTCAAGGAGCGATTTCCATTCTACATATCAACCATAACATGGCAATCATACTGCATATAAAATATTCAGATAAAACTCATTTAAATGTTATAAACATATAATGCGTTCAAATAATCTGTTTATTTGTATTTGCTGCCGAAAATTTATCACAAATAAAATGAATAGTCAGTAAAGCAATCAACTGTCAGTTTTCTCCGGAAGGCGTCGTAAACCGAAGCCTGTGTCATTACCTAAGTGTTGATCACAGCCACTCGTTAACCAAGCGTCGTTACCCAAGGTGTATGCTAGAAGGGGCCCAGGTAGACATATGAACGCGGAACCCCTTTGGTATCTTTTTGGTATTTGACCCCAGCTATTTATCAGAAATAGCCTAAGATGTGAAATTAAGGTCTTCAATACGGCAAATAATGAGTTCTTACCATCGGAAACCTTCTCACTATTTTTTAAAACAAAATAAATGGGTGATATATGGTAGTAGAATTGTTAAAATTGCTTTGGAAACTAAGTTCATTCCTAACATATCGGCCCATAGCGGGAATCTAAATTGGGACCGCTTCCACCTGTCGAACACGCAGCCCACTTGGCTATCCGGGGGCCCGGTGAACTTGAGCCCAGTAAGGTTGCTGTGAACAACCTTAGTGTAGCTAATAACTAAACTGTAATCTTCCTAGGATGGAGAATTGTAGTTTTCAGACACAGTGGTACCTCGACTTACGAACTAATTTCGTTCCAGTTCAAAGTCCGTGACTCGTTTGTACCTGGAACCTCGATGGAAATGCAGTTTTCCATTATATATTTTCATACATCGAAATAAGTACATCGAAATTATACCCGTATCTGGAACTCAAAATGGAGTAAGGAAATAGTTCGTAAGACGAGGTAGCACTGTACATCCGTAACTTTATCACTTAATTATTGAACCACTTTCGTAGTCTCTAATGAAAATCCTCTCAGACTTCATATTCCTAGCTTTTAGGTCGCTTAACGCGTGATATTTTATTTTAAATGCAAAAAATAGGTTTGTTTCCATATAATAGGTTTCTTGTCCTCTCTATTAGAGGTTCGTATTCCTCGGTAGTATAGTGGTCAGTATCCCCGCCTGTCACGCGGGAGACCGGGGTTCGATTCCCCGCCGGGGAGAATTTTTTTCTCCTGAAATCCTATTTAATTAAGTATATTTTTATTGCGTTTGTAATGAATATTCAACTGGTTCCCTATCTGTCTAATCTTTGTCAATCGATCTGAAATTCAGATGTTTCTTTCGAATTATTTACTTTCATCAATTGCTGCATGGAATTAAAAAGTATAAACCGACTCTTCTTTTAGGTAATAGTAATATTTTTAAAAGTGCTTCGACAGCTGAGGTCATTTCGCACATAGGCCCCCATCGGGAATCGAACCCGAGACCGTTTTCACCGAAATCGAACGCGTTGCCCACTTGGCTATCCGAGAACCCATCATTTTTTTCAGGTCTTATCGCTAATATCCAACTAACCGAAAAATTACATCGAACATTTTCTAAAAAATAAAACCATTGAAATTTTTTGCGCTTAATTGCTAAATTAGCGATATCATCGCTAGATCTAGCAATTTTTCTCTCTTTTAGCGACCCTCTTTCTGTTCTAGCGAAATCCCGCACTATGCTGAATATATTTTGTTACGTAGGGTTTCATCTACTCGCTCGTAGCATGGCATGTTTGGCTTATTTTAAAATTTAATGGTATTAAATTTAGTTGACTAAAGACAATATTCACATCTTACTGTTAATTTGCGTAATATCCGAACAGCTATTCCATTTTTGGAAGGAAATTTAATTTTCAACTACATTTTTAGAATTTGTTTGTTTTAGCGACCTTTCTGTTACCTTACAGATTGCATCTAGCGAAGTTTTCAATATTCAATTGGCACATCTTGTTTTACGATGCAGAAGTTGGTCACATAGTGAATTGGATGAAATAAGAGGTAGAAACAGTAGGAGAAGGATAAATACGGTAGAATGAATGAAGGCGAGAGAAGTTAAGTAACCACAGACATCTTCGCAGCAGGTCTACGACTGTGGGGAGGACTGAAAGAAGTAGGTGGTCTTCCTACAAATAAGGAAGAATATCGAGGGAGATTGATGTTATAACGGCATTTGACTTCGCAGAGGAAGAGAGACTTCTTGGCGTAACCTTTGCCAGCAAGAGGTCCTTTCGACCAGGGCATCCAGCCGTTGATCTTTTCGTTCTTCCCTTAGCTCCGGTTCTATGAAAATCGAATTTCGTTTCTGTTCAGTTTGCACCCATTAAAAACCGGTTTTTGATTCGAATATATAACATTATTGACCTTCAGTAAGATATTATTTTGTGCAAGTTCTGTTTCTAATCACAGACAATATAGTCAGAATATGATATCAATTAGTTGAATTTGATATTTAAGCATTTATTTGAGATAGTCTCTGCTACAACGTTGTGCGAAAGTTTTCTTTTTTCAACTTCACGAAAAATTGAACTATGTATTAGGAACCACTGATGGGAATGAAGAGGTTTACTGTTTTCGGGTCAGGTTAAGTAATTAAATTTTAGATTTTGGTTCGGCTTCTAACCCAGGGCCAAGGGAGGGAGCTTCAGAAACTTAGGAACTCATCTCCAACTTACTTTTAAAATACCATTTTGTCATAATAAATGTATTAGATGTACAATGATCGTGGGAAAAAATTACAATCTGATTTTAATTCAAGCTCATCGTCAATTCCTAGGCAAATTGTATGATTAAAAAATGGTACTACAAAGTCATCAAGGCGATCGATCCTACGCCTTACTCCCTCGCTTCCGCTAACATTCCAATTTGAAAAATATCTATTTTCCTATTTAAATCTCCGGTACATGCTAAGCTTCTGACCTACTATTCATTTTAGATGAAAACAATTTTAAGGAATAACAGGTGAGAAAAATAGCGACATGACTGGGACTAGACTAGACACAGGGCAGGTATTCTAACCATTGAACTACCATGAAGCGGCACGTTAGTTCAGAAGTTAGAATACCTGCTCGGAAAGTGGGAGACCTGGGTTCGAGTCCCAGTCATGCCGCTATTTATCACACCTGTTATTCCTTGGGACTCACGGCTCCACGGCTTATTCCACGGCTCTTCCGTGCTAAGTAATTGACCTTTCCGTAATCCTTGAAAACAGTTTTATCACAAAAATACCACACGATGCAGAATGATATTAAGTAATGGTCAACAGTGGAAGAGCAAAAAGAGTAATGCGCCTGAAAAAATAGATTGCAATCTAGGAAAAGCGTAGAATTTCACTTCCGATGTGCTTCCCGTGTCCTCTGAACGACCTATCTTCAAGAAACATTGGATGATTTCTCTTATCGGCCAAACTATCCGTGTAACCTCCGACCATTTAGTTATGCGCATCCTCGAACCCAATGGCCGTGGTTTGATAACTTTCCGGACTCAAGATACGGATCTAACCATCGAAGCCTTCGATTTATTCAAACCATTTTCTCGCTTTCGCAGATAGCTTTCTTCCTGTTACTTCGAAGAGCTCTATTTAGGACTAGACGCGGCAATCGTTGCCCTCAAGTTCCTCTCGAGTCCGAATCGGCGCGTAGCTGTCTTCGATCTCAGGCGGTGAGATAAGGCGCCTGAAGGAGTCGCAGATAGTAGCTCTCTATGGACGCTGGATGTCTCGATAAGAGACCTTCACTGTTTCCAACCGCGAGAGTTTAAAAATACATTCTACGAAGGCTTTGGATATACAACTCTTTAGGATATGTCACCCGCCTTTTTTTAACCATTGAATCTATTAGCTCAAGTGTTCGACAATGGAGTAGGAAACTTGATCCAAATATTTCTGTAAAAATGGAAAAATTGGAAATCATCCTTGACTTGTTTTGAGGAATTAAAAACTATAGAACCATTAGCGATTTCATCTTTAATGTTTTCCTTGAAAGGATCGAAACGTGATATATAGAATGCCGAAGTCTTCGTCGTTTATTTCAAACCTTGAAATCCTTCTTATATCAATAATATTACTGAATTTCGGCAAAATGCCGTATTGCGAAAAAAGGCACAAAAACCGACAGTAATTTCACCTCCGTTTTCTGAAGAATTTTGTAAATATTCTGTGAAAGCATCATTGTCTTATAATCTGCGATTTCATAAAGGGGCTTAATAATTTATCTAAAAGAAGTTTTCAATATAAAATATGTTCATTGAGCCATTCCGTGTATCCTACCCAGTTATTATCATTACTGTATACCGGCTACTGTTTTATTTGCATCTGGTGGCAGCATCATACAATTCATTTATCATTTAGCTTCATAATTATAATAGATTTCGGAATACATAAAAAATACAATACATTAAAATCTGTCAATAAATCACATAACTAAAATCTCATCAAAGCAAAATTTGTGAAAATATACATGAATGTTACAAATATAGAATATTTAATGAAAGTTATAAATAAAAATTCTCAGAAGAAGGCGTAGTATGTTGAATATCTATCTCATATATTGAATCCAAAGAAATGTCCTTTTTCAAATTGTCTTATCCGTATACTTTATAAACTTAGGGAAAAATAGATACTGCAGTTTAATTCTTGGATACGAAGGAAAATAACTAAATATGGAAGCTTCAATAGTATAATGGAGTAATTCTTTTCATTTACTTACTATAGAACCTTGAAAGTAATGTTCTGTTTTCACGAAATATTCCATTTGGGTAGATACCTTAAAGGAAAATAGGGGAATTTTATTCCTTCTGAGTAAGTACGGCAAATATTCCAATTCTTGTGCAACTTAAAGGTCAGTTCGGCGTCGTAACTCAACCCGTTGTGTTTTAGAAATGTAAGATTTGTTTCCTTATCGTCTTGTGCGTAAGATGTTTGCGTTCACTGCAGATTAATATTTACTGTTTTGTAAGAAAAGGGAGACGGGAGGAAGTAGTAAGATAATGGTGGGTATTTATGACACTACCTCAGGATGGAGAATATGGCACTCCCTGTTAGGGTTGAAGTGCAATGCTGTGTAATATTCGTTCCTTTTTCTCAAAAAAATAGCTATTATGATTACTGTTTAATCCATCCCTAAAAATTGGGTGCGAAAGAACGTCTATGTGTTGCAAGTGATATTTATAGCAGCTATTAAAGTCTATTAAGATCGTTATTATTAACTATTTAAATCATTTGGTCCATTCTCACAAATTTTAGATATCATATAACGTATTTACGCACTTTTAGGCGATACGGAAGTCCCTTGAGAATCACATGATTTGAATAAATTTAGAGAAAGCACGTTTACAGATGATGTAGCTGACATAATGCGTCCTCCATGTTACATTCTGATAGTGCGAGGAAAATCAGAGAAATAGATGCTAGAACAATTCGTTTCAAAAATTAATTTTTTTCCGCGAACGATACGCGAAAGCAATCGATTAGAGAAGTAGAATCATGGTGCTTGCACCCCCTGCCGAAAGGCAGCTTGTAGGGTACATGTAGAGTGGAAAAATTTACGATTAGTTTTATATTTGTTGCTGTTTTCTAAAGAATAATCATTTTCTTCGCTTTGAAGAACATAATTGGGAATACGTGATGTGAAGGAACAGTGTTTAGTTGTTAAGCCATGGAAATAATACTTTTGAATACTAAATTAATCATAAGCACGATGATAAAATTGTTTTTCTGCAGTCCAAGTACTCCATTAGTAAATGAAAACAAAACAATTGTAGATGCATGAATGATGGAAACGTTTTCCTATGATTCTGCAATCAATAATGCGATTAAATATTATTTAATTGAATATTCATTACGCTCCGACGCTGTTTAAAAGTTGGAGTAAACTTTTAAAGTTGATATTTGAAAAGTAATGGATATGGATTAATTACTACTTTCTCGATTCGAGAAGGAGCGAGGATTTAAATGAACCTTTGACCCAATGACGTGATAGGGCATTGTGGTGCTCTTATACTATGAATAATGGCCTCTGAATTGATTTTTCTCTCTTGGATTCCTACAGTTGAGGTCACGTGAATTAAATGATGATTTACGGGCATTGCTCAATCTGAAGGAGTGAGGATAAACTGCGAATTTGGAAAACTTCTCGTGACGATCAGAATAAAGTGTTCTTCCTGATGAAAATTGACAAAAACCAAAGGGAATATTGGTCTACTACAAAAGACTCACTCATTTATTGCGAATTATTTCCATGTACGGTGACAATAAAACATAACACTCACTCCATAACTTCTTCGAAATTCTATTCATTTTGGAAGTCTCTCCAAAGGAAAAAGAGGATGAAGCGTTTAAAAATTTGAAATCTAATGGTTGATATTAAATTTTTATTAATTTAGGCAGACATTCCTTGTATTTTAATTTTGAGAATGGTTCCTGAAGTGAATAAGGGATTTACCGTCTTTTAGATATTTATGATAAGTATATTTAAATCACTGGGAGGATCTGCATTCAGTTTTACCCCGTTTGTATGCTTTGACGGTCGAAATTCGCTTATTTATGAAAAATTGAAATATTTTGCTTGTGAATTGAGGCAGAGATGTAAATTATTTGGATCGGTTCTGTATGCAGAGCAGTAATTCAATGGGAGATCATGAAATGGGTTTGTAATTAGGTCTTATTCAGGTTAACTCGGCTGTGTAATTTAGATTAAGCATAATAATTACTTTAAATACCAAACAATACCCAGTCATATTTATTGGTTTGATATAAACTCAATATTTGAATGCATTACCTCGTGGAATAATGGGAATAAAATTCTTCGTACATTTACACAGCAAATTTAACGCAGCAACATGTACCGTTCGCTCACTACTGAAGCATGTCGCTGCATAAAATTTGTTGTGGAAGTGTTCGAAGTGTTTTATTTTCCCTTATTGGTTTGATACTGCTCAGACGCGAGAGCTTTAGAAAGACATTTGAATTTTGAGTTATAGTATCACTGTTATTGCTCTTCTAAGTTATTGATAGACTGAGCAATTGGGAATTTCTTAACAAGTATAAAGTTAGCTTCGAATTTAATTTTGTGGCAACAGACTTGTCAGTTATTTAATCTTTTCTTACGCTACCTTGTTGGCCAAACAATGATGTCAACAATACATAAAGAAGTGGGTTTTGAGAATCCTCCAAAACCTCCAATAGGGTCAACTAAACATTCAAAGTTAGGGTATATTATTGTGTCAAAATATCCTCCCCATGGTTAATTGCAAAATTATTCATCATTCATGCTAAAGGAGACACATACAACTTTCTAGAAAGCAAGTCCGTAAAATGCTCTTTGTTGACATTGTTTTAAATTATGTCATGATCTTAATCTTTTTGCCTTTTTAAGAGTGTTCATTTTTACTTAGTTAAAGTTCTTAAATGTATGTACATCCTGTTCGTCTTTGACCATGGTGACATGCCAAAATGAAGGAGTCAACAGCCTTAAAAACGTCGTTGTGGTCACGTCTCACTACGAGCGAGATGTGAATACTTAACAACAGTTCAGTCACGAAACTCCGGTTAAAAGATTGGCACGCATTCAGAGTCATACATACACTAGATATCGTATTTCGCACGTACACTAGTACGTACCTAAAATATCGGGAAAATGCTCTCCAAACGAATGTATCTAGGTTATTTACCTTCTCATAATAGGGTCTTTCGATTGAAAAAGAAAACTGAAGTTAACTGATACAGAATGGTCGTAACTTTATCCCTTGGAGCAGTGCAGTTACTTGAAGACAAAGTAGGGCAATAAGCACTTGAACTTAAATGATTTACTATGAACTGAATCACTCTGTTTATGCTCAATGAATGACTTAGATGCATACGCTAACATTTCTAAAGTCAGAAATTCCGTTTCTTGAGTAGACATAAGATGAATTAATATGTATGGATCACGCTTATAATAGTTTTTAAGGAATATTAAAGGGAATTCGTTTTAATTTCGTTTCATACTTGTTTTGAGTCTACTTTCTTGCTATCTGTATTTTGTGGCGCGGAAATTTTAAGGAAATCTTTTCTGAGTATAAGGATGCATAAGATTTACATTTATAGGAACAACTTCAAGACTCAAGTTTTCAACATGATTTTCCTTCAGTATATCGGCAGCGATTGCAAATGAACTAAAATTTTCAAAGGAACGTAGAACGGAGTTTTACTCTTGCATGAAGGAAATCTCATTTTACAAAGTCTGTAAAAATTGAAAAATATTTCCTTTCTCTCGGAAGCGTCCTCCAGGGAAGCCGTTAATCTAATCAGCCAGCACATAAAAGAAAACTCTTCTTCTCATTTTTTTCTCAGTTCATGTTATCTTCAGAGATATACGCTCAGGGATATTGTTTTCTTTTGCAGATTTATCTTCAAGCTCTGTAATGTGGGAAAAATGATGAAAAGCTGATTTTCTATCATTTTTAGCGCAAATTTTGGACTTCGGACGCGTTGTGAAACTGGGTCGGATTCACGCTGGTTTTTAGGTTTTTAAAACATGCCTTGAAGTTGAAAATGTCTACACGTGAGCATAAAAGAAAACTGTAGGGCACACAAACACAAATTTCTTTAATATCAGAGAAATGTAGGTTCTTAGCTCTTTGGGATTAAAGGATATAATTTTATCAAGAGAGATTTTGAGAGATATCCCTTAGATCAAGACTTGATAACGCAGGGCCTACTGGCAATAAGTGGACCTCTAAGGTTCTTCGCCGGAGATGATTTATGGAAATCATGAATCCGAATTCTTATTTCTTTTCTAAAAATAAATAATCATTTAAAATAAAAATATCTTGAAGTAAAATCCACCTCCTTGAAGCCGTCATTTTGGTGGCGAAACAAATTACAATTGCAAAAATTTTTCCTTTCTCAGGTCATCATATTGGTTTTTCGTTTTATACGCTTCGAGCAGAGTATATTTCGTTTCTTCATTTCATTTTACTTTCCTTCTGAATTTCAACGGCTTCACCTTCTTGATGAATCCATGAAATCTTTTTTTAAGCTTTGACTTGCGCCCTCTTAGAGGTAACTTAATTTTAATTCACGTACTAAAAGTGTTTTCTCACTCTTACTTCTCACACTTTAGTTACAATTTTTTAACCCTTTGCTATTTCCCTCTCCTTTTATTTTTTGTCCTTTTTGTGTTCATTAGGTTGGGGTTGTTGTTGTTAGGTTTGAAAAAGGGGCGAACATTTTGGGAGAGTATTGGGAGTTGGCTTTGGATGCAAACGGGAGAGAGGTAAGTTAAGTTGTCTTGGGTTAAGTTTAAGTTTTGACGAGTGAGCTCTCCACTGACACGAAATTCTCAACAAATAATTTTTACTTTAAAGTCTTTTTTTAAGTGGTTTACACCACAGTGTTTTTTGCGAAACGAAACTGCTCACACCCATTTATCACACTTAAGCACCTTCCTTTTGTTTCCGCGTCTTGTCATCCCGTTCGTTGGCTATTTTGAGACCATTTAACTGTCCTATGGGTTATTTTTTCAGTTTGAGTGTTTTTTTATGTCATTGGTTGGAAGTTAGGGAAATTTTCAGGTTCATCTCTTATTTGGATTGTTAACAGGAAGGGATAAAAGTAAGGAAAAAGGGTAAAAAGATTTGGCTATCTAACTTGTTCCACCACCAAACGCATGCGTAATAGGCGTACTATTACTAGACGTAAATACTAGCGTACTTCTTTATAATGGCTTAAGCGCTAGCCTGTCTTGCCCGTGCGTGTATCACGCACCAATAAGCTGTTTCATTCCTGATTTGACCATATTTCTCGGTATCTCATATTGTAAATAAACTCATCTGACGTGATTCTAGGAACACTCTTAGTGTTATATAAGGTATGAACTTAAGGTTAAAATAACGAATTAAAGAAATTGACAATATTTGATCAGAAAATTTCAAAACCCGTCAGCTACGTTGACAAGCATTGGATCTTGCTCTCACCATCTCATCTCTTGTAAATCAGTCGTATCTCCGTTATTCGTACACTAAAAATACATATTTTGTTACAAGAATGTGTGCAACTTATAAAGTTTATTTTACCAATTCTTTTATTTTAAATGAATTTTCATTGTTTTTAGCAGTTAAGAATTGTTTACTGTAAATTAAACATTTCAAACAGGCAATCACATATTTTTATATTAATTCGTCTCATTAGAGTTTTGCGGTCCTTGCATGGGTAAATATATTCCGCACAAAATTATTTATTTATTCCCTCAACAGTGAAAGTTCACTCGAGGAATTTCTTTGGCAGTATTGATAAAAATACTGTTAATGAAATTGCTGTATTTTCAAGTAATCTCTTCTAAGAAACATAGAGGAACATTTAAGGAGTTGAGGAATACATTCATTCCTTGTTTTACGTTGCTCTTAAAGCTGAAGATAAGAGTGTTTACATTTTCTTAGACATCTAGTATACAACACGGAAACTTGGAATTTCTTCAATTCGAAGCGATTCATGTCGAACTATTGCTTTATCTAACTTGTCTTGCATAATTATTGGCTATTCTCCATCAAATTGTTTATATATTATCGATTCCAATATCTGCTGGCATAAGTTATTTTCTCCATTGCTGGCTCAGCTACATTACACAGTTATATTTTCATATGAAGCGATATGAACGGAGTCTCAGAGGTCTAGTGGAAGAAATATCCCGTCGACTGCTGAGCTTCCAGCAGTTTAAGTGATCACCTGACTTCAGAAGGCGCTAACTCATCGATAACGATAAAAATTTTACGATTGACGCTTTCTCCAGGTTCAGAAAAGGTTTCGTGGCATTATAGGAGAGTTGACGACCGCTGCGGTCTTAAAAATAGTGGAGCGATTAATAATTGATGCAAGAGGCGAGAGATAAGTGGGAAAATCCTAAAGCATTCGCAGTATTATTTAAATATTTCTGAGCATGAAAAATTCATTTCTTGCGGTGACGATGGCGGTAAAAATAGTAAAGCGTTGAAGATGTGTGAAGGGTAAAGTGAAATCTTACAATTCTCCATTTTCATGCCACTTAATGTCACTCATACCGTCTTGGGTTAAGTTTGGAAACTTGAAGGACACAAAAAATGTTAATTCTCGTATCCGTGCTATTTCAAACCTGAAGTCTCGCTGAAGTTCTTTGCTTCTCTCTGCATTCTTCTCCTTTCTATAATTTCCTCACTTTTTATTATTCCGTAATTTATATTATCATTTTATATATTGACCCAGGCTGCAGATTCCATTGATGTGTGATATGGTCTATCTTTTTATTCAGTCATTCATTCAATTTAACTCACTTGCATTATCCGTATCACTATTGTGAAGAGCATTTTGTTTTAGTTTCATGTGTACAATAGACTAATTTAATTATGGGTAATTTCGCGCTTTTTTCTCCCACATTTTTGTGGGTTGCAGGTGTTTTCCTGCAAACTTAGAGGGATATGTTTTCCTCAGTGCAGATTCAGAACTTAATGTACACAAGGTAGTATTCTTATTTGAATTTTTTTGTCGCTATCTGTTTCTTTTCAGGTGGATAAATGCGATGAGTTAGTTGTAGGAAGAGATTCATTATCTCAGTCTCGCCCAAATAAGGCAAATTAAGGCGCTTATTGAAATTATTTCCTGCCTGCTCGTATTTAATCAGTAACTTATGTCTGGCTTCTGAAACATGCCCAATATTTTACTGGTACTGATACTTGCTAGTTCTTACGAAGAAAGAAAGTAATTCTTTATCAGTACAATATTTTAATTTTGGAAAAAGCATCAGTTGTTGATAGTAGAAGTTTGGTAAAGCTAATAAGGCTAGTGTTAGAAGGCTGGTACAATGACGAATAAAGATTTTTTAACTTTAATTTTGTAGAAACTACGGAAAGAAAGTTCGCCTAGCATAGTATTGAGACTTCATAAGTATTGGTACTGATACTCTATAGCTTGCTGCATAAGGCCTGTATAACTGGGGAAGTAGAATTAAAATTAGTAGAAAGAAATATATCTTATATCAGTCGTTTTATTTTTGAAAATACTTAGCAAGGTTATTGGAATTTTTCTCTAGGCCAAGATTTTTACTGTGTTAGGTATACAAGAATAAGGATTATCATTGGATACTCTGATTAGAATGTTAGTAGGTGCGAGAAATCCATTCAACATTCGTGGCAAAGTTCAGACGAAAGAGGAAGAATTCCACCGAGAAGAACTATGAGAAAGAAGTAAATCTTCTCTCTGTTTTGGTCCTTCAAAACTTTGTTTACACCATGAGGGCAGCACGTGAACAGAGTAAGCATATCATTCACTGTATATTCTGAGGTTCCGCAAGTTAAACAACAACTGGGTCAAATGTCTAAAGACCCTGGACTTGATGTATTAAGAGCTATCATCTGATACCACTGACTACAAAAATAAACACAGAGATAAATGGAATAATTAGTGATCACTCTGATGTTACTAGCATTACTATTGGATCAACATGCTATTGCTTAACCACACGGCTTATTATAGCTATCTAGTGTTAAAATGGTTACATTCATGTTCGTGGACTGAAAATTAGTATCTCACTGAAAGAAAAGTCATAATTCATAAGAGTAGGCGATATGACTTAGCACTTATTTTACGATGAATCTAGGGAAATATAACTTCGTATTTTATCATGCAATTAACACGGCCGGTTTTGTCGCTAAATGCTCCCTAGTAATTTTTAGATCAATGAGCCGAGGATTCTACAGCGCCATGAAACCAGTCATTTTAAATAACTATATGAGGAAATGCAAAGTTGTTTATCTTAAGTGCAGACGTGTCTAGGTCAACTTAGTGTTGAACAATCCTAGCTATAGTGTTTCTCAACGCGTAATGTTTCTCATTTTTCAAGACTCACAAAACATATCTCGCTAATGTTACCTTAATTTATCCCAATATTATATCATGTGGTTACAAACTTTTCTGTACAAAATTAGCTTGACGATTCGAAAATAAAATTCAAAAATTTCCGTCCACAGCCATCATAAAAAAGCACTTAACCAAGTCAGCAATTTCAATTTTTCACGTGTTATTCTACTTCTTAGAATAAATTAAGGTCAATATTTTGAGTGTTCATGTAACAAATCGGTAAACTTTTCCATAGCAATGACTACTTATTTGTCACCACGTTACGAATTACTATTCTCTATATGCTCGCATCAACAATTTATTTATTGTTATTTTTAATATCGCAGCATCCACATTAAGAAAATTTTACTTCGATAATCACAAATAATATTTGAAATGAGAGGTGTACATGAGTGCTTTCAGATATAAGTGATTTATAATTATTAAAACTTCCTTTCTTGACTAGTTAATCTTCAGGACTAGGAACTTAATTAAGGCACCCATGGTCTGGAGTGATTTTCAAAAGCTTTTAACAACCATTTCGTATGGCTGCCCAAGAAGTTTTTGCAGAAGGGCAAAAATTTACCAAAAGATAAAAACCTATTTTTCTCGAACGAAAAAATAATCCAACCTTATCACAAATCCTTCAGTTTTACTACATCCTTCGATTTTATTTTTGTGTTGTTCTTTTGTTAGACTGACGTCGTCATGATATAATCAAGTGCAGATGAAGCAATCGCAAGGGTAGCTTTTGAAATATTTAATATGATGACCGATTCCAATATTTCAACTTTTTATAACATAAAATAGACGAGCTCCATCCCATGGTACTCAAATAAATAATTGTGAATCTATCGGAAAAATGTTCATTCTTTGGGTAATGCTGTTATTATGTGTTCATAGCTTGGTTCCTTATCGGTACGCCAGTTCGGTTCGGTTTGCTTAGAGTCAGTACGACTATGTATGAACCACAGGACACAAGCCCATTATACAGGAATGGGGCAAGTTCAAGGAATCGTATTTCAATCCAATTGAAATTTATAACTGGAAAATCCAAGCTACTCCCATGAGAACTTCGTACAATAATTATTTTACTTTTTAGAGTCGCTTAGTCTAGTGATATTGTCTTCATCGTATTACGTATATTTCCTATCCTTTATCCAATAACAGTAGTAATAATGGGGCTCCCGGATAGCCAAGTGGGCAACGCGTTCGACTTCGGTGAAAGCGGTCCCGGGTTCGATTCCCGGTGGGGGCTCACGTGCGAAATGACCTTAGCTGTCGAAGCACTTTTAACAATACTACTACAGTAGTAATCCCTTTGTTATAGTACTTATGTTGCTCCAATTTTCATTTTTATGAATATCCGGAATAAGCTTTTTGGAAAGTTTATTTTTGTCCTTTATTAGAGAACGGAAAGAAATATCTGTTGTGCTTACTGTGCAGTACTTCGACAGTTATGACGAAATCCCCGGAAACATAATTACATAAGCAGAGGGTTAATAAGTTATTCTTCTCCGCTTTTCTTAAATATCACCCCTTTCCGTTCAAACGTTGCATCATCCATCAAAGCCGATTATATACTCCAACGCCCTTTCTAGGATTTAGGAAACCCACAATTTGGCTGACTCCTCAAATTCGTCAGTTCCAATAGCCTTTCCCCACAACAAACATCTTGCTCAACAAACAAATGAGCAGTTCCAAAACAATGAGAATGTTTCAGAAATGAAAATAAACTTTACTATCCTAAAATGGGAGATTAAAATTTATAGAAATAAATATAATTTTCCAATTTATGAAATTGGAGATAATTTTCGTGGTTCAGCGAGAGGGCGTACCAGGCAAATAAGACACTAGATCCGGAAAAGTATTTCGCAAATCGAATGTTTATTATTAAACTATCTCAATTGCCCTTTCCCGACTTTTCACATGATGTAAGAAAGTCGGAATGTAGGTCAGGTTCAACTCAATCTTTAAAGGAATTTTCAGGGTTTCTCCGGCGATTTTATTTAAATGGAGTTCGACATTCACTATAGGACGTACTAATTGATGTTAACTGATTAATTTGACCCCTTTTCTTGGTTTCTGGGTTGCTGTTTTTATTAATTAATATAAAGTTCGATCAATTTTATCAAGATTACATATTCATATTCAAAGGTGCTGTACTTCACTGTACTTTGCTTAACAAAGCATTTGTATTATCAGAAAAAGTTTTGTTCACAGTGAATACTCTCTAGACTCGTCTTATGCTCCCTCTCATACAGTTGGACGATATGGGCACGGACTCGGAATCTATAATAACGGGAAACTAAATTCACAATGCCAGAAATAATTACAGCATGTTTCATCATTTGACTGTAAAATATCTAACCTTCGCCATAATATTTTTTTCTAAAAAACTCGATTTTTTTATTCAAAATCTTTTAATCGTCAAAGTCGTCGAAGGTTGCCTGAAATATGGGCGCTTTATTGGTCTTTCAAGAGTAATGGATGATCTTGGAAACTAAAATATTTTCACAATTGGGATCTGTTTGTCTTATAAGTAAATTTTCTTTTATCTTCATTAAGAGAGGTTCACTCACAGTGGAAAAGCTGAGGTATACCAAAAGGCTTTTCTTTATTTGCATTAAATATTAATATTTCTATTAAATTTTGTTATAATGGCAATATTATGTATTGCAATTATAAGAAATCGCAAAAGAATATTCGAAGAGTCGTGAATCCCAAATCAGGAAGTACTTTCCCAAATTATTCTTATTTTCCACGCTAAAGATATGTTCACCCCCTTTTAGTTCGAGGGATAAAGCTATTTTTTTGTGTGTCACTTTGCCTAACACATGATTTTTTTCATGAGTTAGATTTCTTTGAGTTACTTTTTCCGACGCCCGTGAAATATATTGGTGGAGGAAATGTTTTTCTTTGTAAGTAAATAAGGGTCAAAGTCATTTAATAGAAATAAAGAGGGAAAAGTTCGATACTTTATACTGATTATCAAACCGCTTTATCTCCCTATCACGTTTTTAATTCTCTCAAAACTTCGGGTGTAGCGGTGAGCAAGGATACCCTTAAAAGAAGTTATTTTAGAATGTTATTAGAATTAGTTTCTTATTAGAATGAAAATGATAACATGCTACTCGATTTCCGAAAGTCTGCAGATTTCTCTCTCGCCCTTGCTGTACTATCGTGAGTCCGTGATTACGATTGATTAAGCCTACCCTACAAAGCGACATGCAATACTAGAGATTTTCTTACCACACATTTTCCTTTGTAAGCGTCTCCCACATCAGTCACCTAATTCTGAAATCTTTCGCTTTCACTGGAATTGCGTCATTCTAAATTTGGATATTTCTTTCCGAAAGTCATAAATTTATAATGTAAGAGCTCATGCTCCAACCAGTTCACTTTCAGTCATAACGTCCTCTTCCGAACATGCAACATATTTTTGTTCGGTTAATCATTCACAGAAAGGGATTAACAGCTTTGGGGGACATTTTTCTCTTTCTGTCACACTTGATTGCTGGAAATCATAGTTCAAAGAAATGTAATTTTGCATATATTTCCTCTTTCTTCTTCATGAAAGAATTAAAAATGTTATTCCAAAGCTGACATATATTTTCATAAATAAGAATGTAACCATTTGACTGAAATTTCTTTCTGTCTGTTATGCTCCCGTGTATTTTGTGGCATCATTATGTATATTTCCCATAGTACTGATATTCATCCGTTGAATTTGTAAACTCTAATAAGTGAGAACAAAGTCTAAAAGTAAGTCAAAGATTTGTACATTCTAATAAGTGAGAACACAATCACGCTAGACATTTATGAACATTTCGAATTATTCATTGTCATGTTCTTGTTGCAATTTGTAACGGAATACATAAAAACGTGCCCATGGTATGTCTCTATGAACTCCAGCAAACTCATCCTCGCTACGTCTAGATCCGCTAACGTCGTAGATCCGCTAACAATTAAGTTCTCATCTTTGAATAGGAAGATTACAAATGAGTAAAGGTTTATAATATGAAGACAGCGTCATCCAGAAGACTAAATTAATCGTTAAAGCAATATACTTTGCGAGGCTTTGAAAATAAATATCGCCTTTAATAGCCATTAGATTGAGATTAACCATCAGATATCTGCGTTCTGCATCAGTTAAATAAATTATTAACGTAACCGCCGAGAACCGAGGCGTAAATCTATTCGATATCAGCCGAGGAAAGGTTATTTGAATGACGTTATAGAGATTTAGCCATTTCGTCAAACAAAAGACGTTAATTATTCAATTTATGCTTTCCTCGAGTTTCTGCCTCTTATCGGAACTGAATAATGTGACGGTTTACTTGAATTTTCCCTATTTTTCCTTTTCATAACAAAAAAGTCTTTTTCCTGGAAAAGTTTCATCCCCAAATATCCATTCCAATCCGCCGATTTATCAATCCAACCGGAGAATACTCGATCGAAAATCCGCGTGGAAATTCCTAGAAGAAAGAATGACAGGGAAATACCAACGCCATGAACTTTTCTCTTCCATACGAATTTTTCTCGTTTGCGTCCTTCACTGCCAACAGAACTACTTATCTAACGAGGATAACTGAATGAGTAACTCACTCAGAGGGTTATAAAGTACTTTATCGCATATTTTATGAGCAGATTAAAAATTTTCGAGTAAAGTTGGCTTCTTCGGAGCAATTGAAGTTCGGAAATATTGGCTGTTATTGATCTTTACAGTTCTCTTAAATTCTGAATGGCAGTTTTTCAGCAATGTTCAGGGACATTAAAGTTCAGGGAATTACTTTTATGCTTTTCTGCATCAAACAAGAGTGAAACAGCGAAATTTCATATTAAATACGAAGAAAGAAAATAGCCTAATATGTAATAAAAATATGAATAAAAACAGAACGAATAAAACTTCCATAATGATCGAAAATTCCACAAGAAATAGCAATTCAATAATAACCTGAGATTAAATGAACGCAAATGATACAATTTTTCTTTTAGACCATAGAAGAGGACATTAGTAAACAAATGAAAAAGATTTATCCGAAACGCTGTTGATGTATTAAAAGTTTACTTCATAATGCTGTTCATTGTACAGGGAATATTATGTGCTGGAAGATATTCAGGTACATACAGTGATGCACTAAATAATACGATCATCGTAAATCGTCACTGTATGAGTATCATAGGACTTGTTTGGAATATGTAAGTTTGGATAACTTCAATAAAATTTCTCAATATGGGAAGGCGTTACCTCGTGGAAGGCCATTACAATGAAATTGAGACCGTTTCGTACACTTCCACAGCAATTTTATTTATGGACTTCCACAGCAATTTTATTTATGGCAACATGTTTCGCTAGTGTCATAGCATCATCAGGCAAAATCAGGACCTCCTAGAGGAAATGGAAATAGTGTGCTGTTCTAGAAGTAAAAGCCTTACAAATGAGCACGTTTATCCCAATCCCTCGCCCCTTCTTTCCCTTCCAAGTAAACTCTTTCCTTCTTGAAAAAACCCATCCTTTTACCCTTTCCCTCCCCCCCCCCCTTTTCTGGTTTCCTATATATTTGAAAACGTGAAAAAATTTTTTGCCTGATGATGCTAGGACACTAGCGAAACATGTTGCCATAAATAAAATTGCTGTGGAAGTGTACGAAACGGTCTTCATTTCAATAAAATTTACTTAGAATCCTAGTATAGAAAATATATAGTTTAGCTATTTTAGATGTTATATATTTTATGTTTTATAAAAATCGCATAAACCTCTCCTCCTTTTCTTTTTCTCTTTTATGGTACCTTCAATTTTTTTTCCATTATGTGGCTACGTTACCATCTTTCTCTGGATACCTATGGTTACTAGGAACGACTTTTCAGCTTGCCGTTTCTTTATCTTTAGAGAATTGCAGAAATGAAAGTGTCATTCAAAATCTTGTTGATTGATGTAACTACATGGAAACAGGAAAAATATCACAGAGACCAGGATATCGGAATGTCTGTTTATTTAGATTTTTTACGGACTAGTCCAGATAAAGCTGCTATAAAATGCTTGAAATTGTCCGAAATCTCTATGATCGTCCACATTTATTTGAAAGATTCTGAAGTCATCATGATAATACTGTTCGCAGAATGTGTGTGAGACGGTTGGACAAGGTTCTGCCGTCTCTACCTATTTGGTAGAAAGGATGTACTCACTTCCGATTGGTCATTTACGAAAAGAGTATGTGAAATTTAGGAATACTCAAAATGGTATCTTCAATCTTTTAGAGTGCGTACAATGACCGAATTGTAACCTATCTCTGCGCAAATGGCTGAGCACAAGTTCGGGGGTCGAGTTGCTCCACTCACTTGTTAGGTCTTTCTTTGTTCCATCTTCTCTGATATTTACGTACCTTATCTTAGAGATTCCGCTATCTACGTTACCGAAGTCGCAAAATTCCAGAAACGTCCTCTCCGACCCCAGGAATGTTCCCCCATAGACGTAATTGCGTTGAACCTGTTTCCTTTGCATAGCTACGTTATTCGTTTATTTTATGTGTGGAATTTTGTAATTTTTGAAGAATTATTTTCTAAACAAACGCCCGACTTTACTTTCTCGACTTATTTTTTTTTTATCGAGTATGATGATTATAGAGTACGAAAAAATATTACATTTTGTGTTCAGCGAAGTTCACAAGCGTGATATAATGTAAGGCCTTCATTTAATCCTTTGGCAATAAAACTAGAGAGAATGCCGTTTTCTGTAAGCCCTTACCAATTTTTAAGTATGAAGTCCTTTAAATTACAAGAGATTGCAAAATTTTTACCGATGAAACGGTCAAGGGGGCACAGAAAAACTACTGACGGCAGTAAACCAGTGTATATCAAACGTCTCGAAGACGATTTTGTAAGTAATTAAAGATTTTCTGTGTGTACGTCTACTTATATTCTACGTACCTGAAAAAAAAATAATTCTTTATTAATATCTCTGGCAACATGCATTATTCTTTAGTTTTAGGTTCTTAGTTGAAATTTGTAAAATTTTCTTTCTTGCATCCCATTTATAAATAACTGATTTCGTCGTACTTTTAGAGTATTTTCCGACATAGATCTTATATTCTTTAGATATTTCACTAATTCAAAGGAAAACATACTTGCTTATAATCGTGTGCGTCTATTATTGATGGTTAATTTTTGCAACTTTATTTCTTTCACTTATTAACTGCAATTGTAGCGCCCCATTATGACTTAAAAGAATTGAAACTACTTCTATTTACATAAGGTTTTTTACTAAAATTAATTCGTAAATTAAATGACTCTGTTATATTTTAAATAATTCCTTTTTTCCAACATGTTTCCCACTGTGCATGATTTTTTTGAGTTCAAACTCCCAATTTCGTCCTAAAGAGTAATCGAAAAAGGTGTAGGAGAAAGACTGCAAAGGACGAAAAGATTTTTGTTAAACATAATTAAGTTCAGAGCGCAATTAAATTTAAGAATCTTTTGCAAAGGAAATCAGGGTTTACATCGCTCATGATCGCAAGGTTTATTTATTTATTTATTTGCCAATATACGGTCAGTCACCCTTTTACAAGGAGATTTGGTACATTTATGAAAACATAGCAAAGTAATAACGTATAAAATAAAACAAATCAAAACCTGCAACAAACTTCGGCACACACAGTAAAAATAAAATGTAATACACAAAATTCCAGTACAGTACATATAAAATGGACAATAAAACCTGCAACATTATAATTATATCAGATAAGACCTGATACATTGGCACACATTAAAATACAAGTAAAATATAATATACAAANCCCTTTTACAAGGAGATTTGGTACATTTATGAAAACATAGCAAAGTAATAAAGTATAAAATAAAACGAATCAAAACCAGCAACAAACAATACAATTAGTTTTTAAACTTCAGCAGTCATATTAATTCAGTAAATATAAAATACAAAATTTAAGTGAAATATAAATCCAGTACAGTACAAATAAAATGAACAATAAAACCTGCAACATTATAATTATATCAGATAAGACCTGATACATTGGCACACATTAAAATACAGGTAAAATATAATATACAAAGTTCAATGCAATATAAATTAACAAAAAGAGTGCAAATAAATATAAAAAGCCATTAAATATAAAAATCATTGACAAAGAATCATCCGAAACACATCCTAACTACAATTTGCTAGGCGCATCATGTGATATATAGGATTATGGAACATGTAATTAGTTCTAGCATACGATATATCGAAGAGGTTTGGCCTACTCTGGTCATATCCGGGATTATGGTATGTAATCAAGCTGCGCAAGTAATCAGAATCAAATCTACGGTTATATTTTTTTTTGAGAAATTTAAGGTTTGAAAGCTGCCTTCTCTGTTCTAAATGAGGTATGTTGTATGCAAGTCTTATATAATCATAGGGTAAATCCAAGTATGAATAACCTAGCTTGTATTCTATTATTCTGATTACTTTTTTTTGTAATTTCTCCAGCCTATTTATATATACAACATAATAGGGAAACCACACCATAACACAGTATTCCAAACTAAAGTTTTATATAAGATAGCAATAATTTTTGGGTCTGTGAAGTCTCTAGATACCCTGCATATGAACCCAATAAGTTGGGATGCTTTATTGCAAATGTTATCAATGTGAGCACGAAAAGTCAGATATCCTTTGTAGGGGTTTGTTGTTATGATTGTAGGAATAGAAAATTGGTTCGTTATTTTTATAATACGAGACTATGTTACAATTGTCCAAGTTTAGATGCATATTGTTTGCATTACACCATTTTATTAGATTCCTAACTCCTTGTTTCAGTTTATCACAGTCTTCTTCAGCCTCAATAGCAACATAAAATTTTAGATCATCAGCAAATAACAACTTATGTACATTACATCCAAGGTTTATGTCATTTATAAATAGTAAAAACATAAAGGGACGCAAAAGTGATCCCTGGGGAACTCCAGATGTAATTTTAATCCTTGAAGAGAGTACACCATTAATTTTCACACTTTGGATACGGTTGGTTAGATAGCTTTCAAACCAGTTAAGTAGAGTATCACAAATACCATATGCTTTTAACTTGGCAAGTAGATGAGGATGGCTGACTTTATCAAAGGGTTTACTAAAATCTGTGTATACCACATCAACTTAGATACCTGAGTGAACAGAGGAGAGTACAAAAGTTTGGAATGTGAGTAGATTA
>KZ308119.1:1689175-1710250 GCA_000376725.2 Ladona fulva
ATCGGTCGTCAGTAGGATTCGGTCTGAGGGTCTGCACCTAAGGGTGTGGACGCAGGACCGATGAGTGTCTGCGCCGCCATCCGCGATAGACTGCGTCCCACCGAAGTCTCCTCCAAGTGAGTTACTGACTGTGTTTTCATCATTGTGTACTGTTGTCCGAAGATAATAAAACTTTCAAGCATGATTCGCCGTCTCGATGAATCTCTGCCGACCTGAGGATCGAACCCCGCGAACTTATGTCGAACGCGACCGCTCGCGCGTCACGACATTATTATGAGGTATGCCTTGTTGGACAAGATCAATGCTTTATAGTCAGACCTACACAATTGTTTGCATAGTCTTCTAGCATCTGAGAACTTGCGATAATCATCATCAGAGCTAGTCAATTTGAAGTTCATGTGGAGAATCTTTTTTATTATGTATGGCCTCACGTAACTGACTCGAAACCCATCTAGGAAACTTTGTGTAAACTATCCTCACTTTAGGCATAAAGAGATTAATACCCTTTTGTAGAATTGTGACAATATTATCATAGGAATTATGCACATTAGAAATATTATAAATGACAGACCAATCCACAGAAGCCAAGTACTCAGAAAAGCCTTCAGTATTGCACTTTTTATAGTTATAAATAAAATAAGGATTGTTCGTAATATTAAGATCGCAGTACAGTTCAATTGAAAATGTCAAAGCTGGATGATACCCAATAGATTCTTCAGGTAACAATCGATCCTCAGCTTGAGAAACTATAAGTTTATCATCAGAAGAGAAAACAAGGTCCAGATAGTTACCATTATCATTTTGAACATAGTTTCTTTGAAATAAGCCAAGAGACACATATGTATCACTAAGTAGAGACCCATTTGAAGAGTTGAGGGCTGGGAGAAGTCCCATTGTGAAGGTTGAAATCACCAGCAATCAGAATATCAGAAAAGCGAGAGTTAGTGAGGGGTGATTCAATAGCTGTGCAGTGAGATTCAAACAGATCATGACAACTTTTGGGAGGTAAATATACAGCTCCAACGAGTAAACGTACATCTCTCCTTTGAATGGATACATACACTTGTTCAACATTTGAATAATGACAAGATAAAGAACTAGACGATAATTTTTTGTTAACAGCTATTAACACACCACCACCACTCAAATTTTAACTTGTATTAATGTCTCTATCTTTTCGATAAATATTATAGTTAAAAAAACACAATTCAGCATTATTAATGAAAGGCATAAGATTGGTTTCCGTAAGTCTTATCACATCAAGATCATCAAGTTACACGGAAGACGATAAATCGTTAATTTTGCTACGGATACCATTACAATTTTGATAATAAAAATTTAGGGTTGACATCCGATAAATTAGTTTTTTTGGGTAATTTTAGGATCTCCAGCAATGTATTTTATGGTTAGATTAGGTTCATCTTTGTCACTTCTCTCTTTCAGTTCACTACAAAGTTTGTTTAAATAGTTTCTTTCACTCACTGTTTTGTCTCTAGACACAGAAATATGGAAATCCGCGTGACCTTTTTGTGAATATTAACGAGAGGGAAAAATTCCAAGGCATCAGAATCCTGCCTAAAAACTGCTTCAAGTGGTCTAAGCTTGCCTTGTGATCGTCTACCAAGTCGCATAACCTTGCATTCGTTGACTGCGCAATTCATCCTCACAAGGTTGTGCTTAGGAATTCCTAAATTATATTTCAAAATATGCCTTGTCGAGAATATAATCTAAGCGATGCCGTAACATAAGGATATCTAAGTATTTGTCTTCCTTCAGTTTGATTCCGGTTGAAATAACCTCTTTCCTTTAGATATTTAGAGGGTGTGGACGACAGATACATCCTCGTCGTCCGTGACATATATTTTTATATTTAATAAACAATATTATTTTTTTATTTCTAACGTGTCTGCACAAATTGACTGATCGCTCCACACAGTATCGGGGTCTTCTCGTCAGGCAACCAATGAGACATTCACCTTCTCGTGCAGTTCCCCGGCCGCGGAACATTTGTTTACCTTTTGCGAAGAGTAAATCAAACAATAGGGGTCATCGTCGAGCAAATCTCACGTCTTCCTTGCCAGAAGACGAGTGATTTGGGAACATCTCCAACAGTCTGTCGTCAAGTTTCATGACTCAACTGAAATCCGAAGATTGATTGGTTATGCTTTGCTTGGATTATGTAACCGCAATAAAGTTGTGTATCGTCTTCTGCTGGCATTGTATCCTTTGCGTACTCACCTGTGATACTTGATTTGTAAGAAGCCGCCAGAATTACATTTCATCCCATTTATAAGAGTAGCGGTGGGGGTACTTTCCGACGGTCCTAACTACACTTCAACATAAGGCTTTGTAAACAATTTGAATGCAGATTAAGGATTAAACGAAAAAAGACAACTCGTTTGGGCAGCAATGTCCCATTTTACCTTACGAAAAAAGCGCTACTGAACATTGGCTGAATTATATATCAGTTAAGTGAGTAATGCTTGATGCCAAAACCTTCTTAGAAAAATATTTCTCTCCTTGATACATCTTACAATGTAAAAGATCACTAGTGAAATGAAACTAGAGTTTTTCATGATCTTTGTCCCTGTTAGTAAGCTCCTAACAAAGGAGAAAATCTCGTGACAAAAGAAATGGAAATGAATATGTGTGGAAATCAGTCTGATTCAAGCTTGCTACATAACAGAATGGAAGCTGATTTTCTTCAATGAATTTAGTTAAATGTTGCACAGCTCTATTCGACGGGGACTATTTAATGTCTTCGGTACGTAAACTCGACTACTTTTCCTTAACTCTTACTCGCGCACCATTCATCCAGTATTAAAAAATTACAGGCGGTAATTCAAAGATAAGGTTGTTATATGAGTTAATTATGGCATTCTGTGTAATCCATTTACACAACATTCTACACTTGATCCTCTCAATCTATAGAATTTTTGATTCTCACTATTATACAGATTGCCTATCCCAATCTTCAGTCACATTCCTTTTTAAATAATCAGACCTTGATTAAACGTTTACAAATTAGCTTGTTGGCCGTAACTACAACTTTTGGCGAGATATTAATGGTGTAAATTGGCACATGAATTAGCAAGTACATTCGGCGAACTAGAACCTCCTTATCAATGATGATTTCCCAAATTGCAATCCTTTCTGTTCCTCTCAAATCATACATTTATCAACCCCTTTTTTTCCAAAATTTTGCATGTCGATCTGCATAGATCTACCGTGCGAAATGTTCAGAGAAAAATATCCAATGAAGTCGGTAACTTCAACTCCCGGCGGAATCTCCGCCACGTTTTCGCCATCACGCGGAATCATTTTTTCGATGTCTCTTCGGAGCTTCGTGTACACGTGTTAGCTGCGTGCAAAGTGGTCTTAAGGCGCCGAGTCCCGATTTCACTCACTCCCTCTCTAGCGCCACAGGTAAACCCGATTTTCTTATCCTCCTATCACTCCCTTCTCCTCCTTTTGCTCATCCCGTTACCGAATTTACTCTCCCGCCCATCGGAGACACCCTCAATAGCCTACATTTTCAGAGACGAAAATCAGCGACCATATATGTGGGAAAATTAGCGTCAATTCGAAGGGGAAATCGATAAAATTACAAGCCGGCCATAATTGGGTCAATCGACGATATTTCAGTTGATGACTAGTAATATCTCTAACCTTACAGCTAAATCAAAGGAAATTCCGATTTCCTTCGCGTGATTGGTTAAAGAAACGAGGCGAGTTATCTGATGTAATGTTTACGTTTGTTTTCTCAGACGTCTATGGGGTTCGAAGAGAACATTCTTAAATCCGCATCGAAACTTACTAAAATTGAAAATACTGTGATGGACCCCGAATATTCATGATCAGGCATTCAAAATTTAAAGTTCATGAATGTTTAATTTCCAGACGGTGGTGAACGTGCAACGATTTAATTTAATCGTGTTGAAATACGAAGTTCAATTTTCTCATTTATTAAAAGGCGTTCCACGAAGTAAAGTCTTATCATATATATTAAGTAGCCTTAACTGCTCATCAAATGACATCCGGTACTGATTAAAGCATGTGAAATTCCAATTATTGTCTTTTTGTCGGTTTTTCCAGCTATTCTTCTAAGCCTCTGAAGGGAGTTTTAATTTAATTTTGCTCTGTGGAATTCATGCTTTTAAACTGAATTTGAATCATCTTCTTAATTTTTAAAATTAAGGATATCCCAAAAACCATAATATTTTTCGATTATTTCTAATGTAAATTGTATGTATTTATGTATTATATATTTTTACTGTTACGTTACGAATTTTAAAAGCGCTTTTATTTACACTACTTTTATTAAATAATTTATTAAGATCAGTATTAATTGCTATTGATGCCACGGATTATTGTTTTTAAATTTGTTTTTTTATTATTTTATTACATCACGTATCAGTTCTTTGAAGTGCATTCATTATGACAAAGACTTGTTGAGTCTACCCTTGATATCTTTATCTCTTCGATAATTTTCAAATTTGACGCATTTCTCCCACAAGTTTTCATCATTCATATTGCAAGCTCTTAGTAGACCTCGCTCGCGAATTAGAAATCTTCGTTGCAACTCTCAATGAAGTGCTCTTCCTATATGAGGCCGTCTTGTTTCACGACAGTTTAGACAGCTTTTGCACAATGGGGACAGAGCAACGCGATACCGTTAAAGCAGCGAGAAACCTCTCTCGGAAAGTAAAATTCGACATGGTGAAACGTTGAGAGCATGATCATATCACGTGGGCGCCATGTGCCCAAGTAGAACCAGTCGACCCTTGCTGACGATTGGCCACCTCGACCGCCGCCAATGGAATATCGAAGGCAGCTGAATACAGGAAACGCGTACAAGGGCTTTAATAAAAGACTATTTCCTAGGAGGTGTATCTATTCTTTCTCTCGTTAACTTCCCCTCCCAGGGGCAAGGTCGTCCAAGATGCAACAATGCAGATATGCACTATCGAGAGCTTGATGCACTTCGACCTCAGTAGTTGCTCTGGAGATCGATTTAACGAAGGTCTTCGTTGGTTACAGAAGCAATTTTATCCGTGCTTTAGAGAATGTGGGCGAAAAAGGGTTAATTTCAGATTGGAACTGATTTTCTCACTCATTTCCCGATTGGTATAGCAACGTTTTAAAGTCCTCGTAGCGTGGTTGGTTTTTCTTTCCTCGTCTTAAAGTCTTGCGGTTCACTTAATGAAGTTTAAGACGAAGTACTTTTCCTGCGTAATTTTCCTGTACATTTTCATAGAATACGAGAAAGAAATTATGTAATTTCGAAATTCGGTCGATTTGCTCAGGGCGCGGCATCCGCCCTGGGCGCCGTAGCCAAATGGCGCCATCCATGAGAGTATACCAGTCGTATAATCAGCGATGATAGTATGCACACGTGTTTTTTGTATGGCAAGGTGATCATTAGTTCCACAATTATCAAGGAAAATAAAAGGCACGACGGAGTGCGGTTCTTTAGCTAGTCGAAAATCGAAGGAACATCAGGTCTTGTAAGTAAGTGGAGTGAAGAAATTTTTCGCAAACCATGTCAAAAGAAAGAATTGCAATCTTTCGTGATAATATTACTCACGTGAGATATTTTTATTCGTAAATTTAGACCAAGATACTACTTCGATAAATAAAAAAAATAAGGTAATATTTTTCCTAGTCAAGTGTATGAATTGGAAAGAATAAAATTCTTTACCATTTATATTAATTCATAGGCGCAAAAATAAAACATTACCAATAACAAAGATTTTCTTCTTTATTTTGTGAAACGAAACGGTTAAATTTATGACAATTTGGATAACTATTTGAGTAATAATGTAACACTTGGTTTGATAATCTTAAACTTTTTCAACATCTTTAATAAAATGATGAAAAATAAGGACTACTTGATATTCATCTACACTTTTAACGGAGGGGTCGATCGCCTGTCCTTTGGTGATTTTACGAAACGAGTAATCTGCGTGTGATATGACAAAAAGCTCTCACTGGAAACTAATAGCGAACTATTTCTACAATTACTTTACATCTATTAGAGATTTCTCTCCGGAATGGCAATTTAGCCATAAATATGAGAGAATGGAGGCAATACGATAATAATTATCGTGAGATAACTATGAAAGGGAATTGACGATATTAATCCCTCCTTGCGTAATTTCCTTATCCAGTCACGGCTTACACCCACTTTATTTAACTTTTTGAAGACATTGAACAATGTATTTATTTACTTCAATTTCAAAATCTTATTACTTAATTATCGTGAAAACAGAAAAATTCTTGTTTTGAGAAAAAGAGTAATTCTAAAATATATATTCTAAAATTTTGGGTGACTTATCCTTGTGTTTCAAAACTCAAAAATTCTGAGAAAAAAGTAGCTATTGTATAAGGGTGTACCGTCAATGCCGATTTATAAGTTTCATGAACAATTACGACATGTAAATGTTTTCCAAATTCAATTGGATCACCATTGAATCACTATCAGTGTGTAGTTAAATAACAGTATTGCGTGACTAAAATTAAGTAAAATTACAGAAATTATTAAACTTGTAATTAAAAATAAAATACAATAATAATAATGTCCTAGAATTTCCTAGCAAAACTTTAAAAAATTAGTTAGTAGTTAAATGAATAGCACTTATAGGAACAGCACAAATAAATTTTAAACCGAAAAAAATCGATTTACTCTATCAGTAAGAAAATTTCACGACCTCCACTATGTACGTTCGATTTCTATTAATTTAAATCGTCAGCTTAATCTTAATACTTAATGAGAGAAAGCTCACCATTATATCGTTGACAACCTCCGTATTAGGTCGTCGAACGAGTTATAGCTCCAGAGCTAACGACTACATCAGGAAAGTTGTAGGGCTAATTTATTGTGATGGAGTTACTTTAAGATGTAACTGAAAATGTTACGCTTTCCACTCAAACTTAGGGAGTTTTATTTCTTTTTTTCGATTCAGGTAGATGGTCTAAGTAAACTATCCTTAGAGTACTCACAAAGTATGTGACCAGGTGAAAAATGATAGCTGAAAAAGTACCTTTGAATGCAAAATCCAGCTCCTCGAAGTTTCCATCCTCTCAAATTAGTATTTAGGGCATTGATTAGAATGGTGTTGAATGTTTTTTTATTTAAAAAAGATTTTGGAAAAAGGTATATTTAAAGAATTCCTGAGTGTGGTGGAGAGTTCCATCGTCTTGGATAATATATTGCTGTAATTCCCGTCATTCATTACATACCGCTCACATATTTCTTACAATGAACTGTCCTTCTATCGATAAGTTTGTCATAACTTTGCCTCGTTTCGTTTAAAATGCATCATATTTCAAATTTATCCTGATATCTCTTCAATGATATCTACCATATTCTGAACATCAAGTCGTCCATATCACATGCATACATATTCGAGTCTTTCACCTTTCAGTAGATTCTTGAATCCGAAATAATACAATGACCCCTACTTTTACTTCCGATGGATAATTCTTCCTCTATCATATGAAAATATTCTCCAATAACTTATTTCTTTGTCTTCCCATGTTTTTTTCATCTTATCCAACGCTCATTTGTAATATTTTGCCATCATTAAAGTATAGGAGGCATATATGAAAAGTTACGTTGGGTATCGGTTCGCATTCATCTGCAAACATTCCTATTTTTAAATGGACCAGGAGTCATTGATATATCCTTTGAAGTGTAAGAATTTCATTTCATCAAATAATCTCTCCTAAGAGGAATTTCTGTGTCGCATTATTTTATAATAAAAAAAAATATTACTTCAATGAAATCATTTGGAAATTGCTATATTTCGGTTGTTAAGCTAGAACTTGATTTGATAAAACCTGATTTTGGAAAATAGCTATTGAAAAGATATCGTTGGTTTGGTTTCTTCCCATGCCGTGATAGGCACAGAATTTGTTTCTCAGAACCATAAAAGTACGTGAATTATGGGACTACTAACGCAAACAAGTATTGCAAAACATGAAGTACGTATTCTGGAGTTGAATTTACCAACTCTACGAGGACTGAGAAATTTAAATATTTCGAACTACGGAAATCGATTCTTTCACGCTTTTCCCTTCAGTCGCTAGGATGGTGGCTAGTTTGAAATTCAATTAATGACGTGGAAAACATATATATGATGGACTAGGAGTTTGTATATGCATCTCATAGACGCCACTGCGTGTTTGCTCAATGATCATGCCCTCTTATGATAGGACAAGTGAAACTAACCCGTAAAGTTGTTCTATGGTCACGTTGTTGCAACGTGATCTGAACTACCTAGCCACTATCACTGTATAAGTAAATAAAAAATATCTAAGCTCGGTCTATTAGGTAACAGGACGACTGGAACGGATCAGATGAACAGACAGTGGAGTGAAGAAGGTGCAGTCAGTATCATTGGGTGCTAACCGCTTTGCTGAGTCTTAAATTGACGGTCGAGCTCGATGCAGGTTAAATGTTACTTGGAAAAGATGAACTCGTTTTCCATTGTGTATGGATCGATTCTATTCCTTTATACTTACGAAACTTGATGATTGTAAGTGGGAATACGAATCTTTATTTGTTTTACAAAGATCAATGAAATGTGACCTGTTTTCGAAAACATCTGCCCTCTGAGCAACGTTCTGCAGTTTGTGTGTTGGCAATTTGCATGTAGGTTTATTATTTCATTTTTGACTTTTCAGTGGAGAATAATTCCTCTGTTCCATCTGGGTTATGTTGTTGATAATATTGAGATGATCAGATTCAGCGAAAAATATATTAGCAAGACAGGAAGTTGTCAAAAGAGCGTTTACGAAGGAAATATTTTTAGAGAAATTTTCAGTTATGACGTAACTTGTCCAGTAATTTACAAAGAAAAGATAGTAGTCGGCATTGAATTATCAAATAAAGATTTAAATGTGCTCGCGAAACTACGAGGTCATATAAAAATTACCTTCTTTGGCGTAATATCAAAAATTGATTTCTTCCGATCCAATGACTTTTTAAATGATGAAACTCAATTACATAATTCTGTGTGATATCAGTAACTTATACGTAGGTCTTGGTAGAGGTCATTGCTTTAGAAACCAATTACGTAAGTATATTTCTAATTCTTGTAAAGAAACGGAATAATGCAATAAAAAGAGAAAAGATCTAGCGAATCCTGTGTAATAAGGGCTACAGCAATTGGCATTCCTCAGAGCAATCGCTAACGTGTGCTATATATATGCTTGGAAACTGAACTTGCCAATGAAACCTGTATCTGAGAATCTACAGATTGTTGCTATTTATTTATATAAATGTGATCCTGTCAAATTTTTCCGCCGTGAAAGTTTATTTACTAGTAACTAAAACGAAAGCTTGTTTTTCAATTATGAGCTATTTTTCTATCGTCGAGCATTGATATGTAGCTCTTCGAGATAATCCTGTTGCAGTTGATGATGACCTTTCCTCATGGTATCGATTTAGTAGGAGAAAAAACCTTTTAGGCCTGGTATTGTAATGTATGTTTAAAATGTACCTTAACTAATGTTCATTTAGGGCCCGGAATCATGTTTTGTTTAAGTTAAATTGAAGATTATAATTTATCTGCTTTACATACGATAGATAAGCATGGAAGTTTACTATAATTTTCACTTTAACCCTAACAATACTTAATTATTCCTGGCTCTGAAATGTACTTTGGTTAAAGTCCATTTTAAGTATAGATTATAATACAGTGCCTTAGTATTTTCATTCTTTAAATTTATAGATTCTCCAAATTCTTACCTGAAACAATTGATAGCCTTCTCCCTATTCACGAGCGCGAAATCCCGGATAGTTATTATTTTTGATAAGTAATGTTCAACATATGGATNCAGGTAATCAACTACTCATTTTGCAGGTAGTGGACTGTGTAACACTTCATTTCTTCCTCAACGCGCACCGTATTTTCTCATTTGATTATCCTTTACCGTTGAACTGAGGCTACATTTTGATGTTTAACAAGAAAAATGCTCTCAGGAGGAAGAGAGGTAAATCTTAAGAAAATAATGTCATATATCTCAAAGGTATATAATCTGCCATAATTATTATTTTTGCCTACTTCGTAAACCATAATCTAGTAATCTTGTAAATCATAATCTAAGTTATAGCTCACTGATATTATTTAAAATGCATAGAGCCAATTGAAAAGAGCAAAGAGACGCTATAGAATATTTTTAAATCACGAATGAGGCTAATATTCTTCGCGAATTTCAAAGAAAAAGTTTTAATTATATGCTTAGAGAGGTGTCACAACTTCACAGAAGAGCCTCGCTTCAAATTCCTTAAATTTCCAAACTTTATTCACTCTTTACGAGTGTCACAAAGTCTTTTAATAATTCATTTTGAAACATTTGTCGTATATTCAGGCATTTTTGTAATACCTCGTAAATGTTCTGTCATTTTAATTTGAACGAAAATATTAATTGAAATTCTATATTATCGAAATAAATTCATAAATAAGTGAAATGAGTCAGAATAGAATATTTTTTCGTCATCATCATCTAGTGTGGTAATGCTGATCGAGCAAGAGAGCAGATATCTGATGACATCTTACGCAAAGGGATGGCTATGGAGATTGATGGCTGTCGGAACTATCTTGCGGAAAATTAAGACGTCTAGCCTCCCTATAAGTAACCTTTCTCTTCTGAGTAGTGTCTACATCACTGTTTCTAAGAACGCTTAGTAGCGTTGTATCTCTTCTTCCTACGACGCTTGATAAAACCTGCTGCCAACCCTCTGCTCTGATTCACACCCGTAATATTTTATGAGTCTTATTTACGAACAATATCGGTTTCTTCATTGGGTCTCTCTTATAAAGTAGGTGAATATGCCGTACAGGGGCGCACCCAGAATTTACACTTGAGGGTGCTGAACTCAAGGATTGTAATTAATGATCTCTTAAACTCCTTCCAAGTTACTATGTAATGTGGAAAGATCGATTCTCATAAAAGAAAGTAATGCCTATAATGATATATTTTAAGCATGGAAATATTTTGTTATAAGAGAATTTGGTCCTGAATGTAATATTTGTAGAAACTTGGGGGGGGGGGGCTTAAGCCCTGCAACTACCCCCTGGGTGCGCGCCTGTTACCGTCCACTATTTTAAGCTACATTAGAAATTAGCGGAGCAAAATGTCCATAAGTGATTCAGCCCGAAGGTCGATTTGAGGTCTCACCCCGTTTCCTTTCATATACGCAGAAGGAAGAATGAGGATTTCTAGGCTAGATGAGGAGTGAGGTAGTGTAGCGAGATAGATGAGTGAGGCAGATAAAAGGGCTATACGTTCTGAGTCAGAGTGCTTCAAGAGGAAAACGTCCTCGTAAGCACAACCTAACGACCCGATGAATAACACTTTATAACATTCAATAAAGAGTCCTAAATGATTAAATTAACTAAGTCTGGCTCAACCTTGTGGTAGTTCTCCATAATAAAGATGCAGAATAAACACTTTTACCACCACCTGAAGATGACCCGAAGGGTCGAAACCATGGTCGTATAATAAATAATTCTGTGGTAATGGTAAAAGTGTTTATTCTGCATCTTTATTAAGACCTAAATGAGTAACTTCATTCGCCATCATTCTTACCTCAATGGATTTCATTATCACAATCATGAACGAGACAGACGATGAGGTGAAAGTAAAAGAAAGATACATTTTTCTCTGACCTGAGCCAAAATATTATTCTTGCGGAAAATATTTCACTTATCAATGTCTTCTGAGCAGAAATCATCAATTAACGTAGCTTTAAATTTTCTTCTTGTCAATTTATCTATTAATCTTTTTTCGTCGCATTCTTTGAATCGTATTGCATTGGTTTCTCGAGCTTAATTCGGTCGGAAATAGACATCTTCCCTCGTAGTTCCGGCCTACATTTTATGCGTTGGAAACATTCTTGTTTCAGAAAAAAACACCGACGATTGCAAGGCGTGCTCATCCTTCACGTAGGAGCTGGCAGTACTCCATTCTCTAGAGTAGGCCAAAGACGAACAAGATCGCACGCCACGAAGAAAAAAGATGCCGCTGCTGTCTAATTCTGTTTGATGCGACCTGACAAAACATGGAGAAGGGAAGAAAAACTCACGTAATGGACATCTGAACGGAAGGGATGAGTGCGATGATCCAGTTTCTCGCTGATTTCATTCACAGTCTTCCCGAACATCAACGTGGCTGCTGGAAAAAGCAGAGCGCCAGAAAAAGAGGTAACACTAAAATGATTTCAGCTTCGTGATGAGTTATTGTCGCGGACATTTGTAATGCCAATTGATACGGCACTTCGTCCTAACCTTTTGCCTTACACGGCGCACTTGAGTCTTGCCTTCGCGGCAAGAAGAAAAATCAGGTGTGGAATTGATCATTTGAAAGATTTCGTTACGAACTACCGCTTTACGAGAGCAAAAACAACGAGACTAAACAAAATGAAGCGCGCAGGTACTGAAGACTTTGAAGAATATGCTACGTGGCACACCAAGAGCTCGCTCACCACATACCTCTATACCAGCTGAGAAGCGCTGATCTTCAGATATTATAGAAAACGACTTTATTGAGTACATAGTCTCCTCTTAAAGGAGGACCCTTACCCTTTGTCATTTTAGCTTCAGGAGATAAGGTAATGACATATGAACATTAAGTAATAAAAAGAGAACACAGGAAAGAAACAACTGTGATGATAAAAAAATACCCACTGCAGGAATACACTGCGGAAACTGCTGATTTTAATCTGAATTTTAAAATTAAATGAAAATATTTTCTGATAAATGGGCAAATGTTAACAAACAAAGCATTACAAAGCCTTGACTTCGTGGTAGGATATCTTTGAAAATGATAAACACATCTTTTACGTCTTAGTTCATGATTTCGACAGCGATGAATGATAATTGCCAAAACCTGTCCAAGAATTAACATCTTAGTCAATGAAGAGACGTCCCTCTTTCCTTTATTTGTTACGCCGCTACTACAGAATACGTTTATTCTCGTTAAAAATTATTAGCCACCTTCTTCAGCATTTTGAATGAATGAAGGTGTAGAAAGGATATTGAATGAGTCGCTTTATTCTCTAAGTTTACAACTCGTTCTTGGTATTATCCAAAGAAAGGAAACTCTTCAGGCACGGCAGCCTCCGCCAGCGATGGATACGTTTACTCCCAATGTAAAGTAGGATCTGATTTTCGGGTTTCAATTCTGGAAGAAAGAAAAATGAGTTTCCGATTAATCAACCGGTGAAGCCTTTCTGTGTTTACCATTAATATGCTGACAGATAGCGCACGTTGAATTTGTTTCGCATTTGCTGACTATGAAAATGTCCATATTCAAGAAGTTCCACCAAGTATCGCCAGAATTGATTAATTAAGATGATGTAGATACACCCGTAAATACGGCGTATTGTAATGTTGTACGAGTAAACTTACGTACGAGAGAATTTGTCGGTACTTTCCACAGTGTGATATCCGTGCATGTTTGTGTTCAGTCAGCGATACTAAACGAATATTCTCTCGCCGTGTGCAGGTAATCAACTACTCATTTTGCAGGTAGTGGACTGTGTAATACTTCATTTCTTCCTCAACGCGTACCGTATTTTCTCCTTTGATTATCCTTTACCGTTGAACTGAGGCTACATTTTGATGTTTAACAAGAAAAATGCTCTCAGGAGGAAGAGAGGTAAATCTTACTGAATGAAGTGTCCAACAAATCAATAAGTGAACATTAATGCGAAACGATTTGATGTTGAATCGACGACAAATAGTTAAGTACAGTGGAAAAACGATAGATAGTATAATACGAAAAGGAAAATGAATATTATAACTATTCCTGTTTCGGAGATTTTTGAAAAATGCGTTATTTCTCGGAATATTTAGATATCTTTAATAACTTTAACGACAAATATTCCCTGAAGAACAAAAGCCAATACAATTTTCATGATGAAATGGAAGTAAAGAAAATCTCATGATTTTGATGTGAGACATTTTATTTAAAGAGGGAAAATTGGTTTGAGTAAATATCTTTAATGGACTTTCTTTCTCTTTTGTAATTCATTCAGATAATAAAAAATCCGTCTTATAAAATTAATCGAGTTCGCAAGTTTGCGGTAAATTTACCCACATTTTTAAGGTTTTAAAATCACCGTTTATAGCTTAAATGTGGTCATTGATGACGTGAAGGTAGGAGTGAATCGCACTGGTGTATTCTCTCAACCCCACAGTAATCATGACCAGCAAAAGGAATCGGTGAGGAGTATAATTCTAAATGAAGAATACATTTGTACTACGTATCATGTTTTTTCATGGAGAGTAATTATAAGAAAGAATAATGGCACCGTTTCAAGAAAAAATTCCATGAAATCCTAAATACGAACTCAAATAGCTTCCCCAGGTATAACATCCATATGGTTCAAAATGTAAATTAGTGCTCTCCGGAGGGCCATCGTAGCAGCAAGAGACTCAGTTTATAATTAAAATTGTTCTACTTTTGTTCTACGTTCTCTCAAGTCGTAGCGAGTAGATTTAACAGTTCTACTTTCGAAGATACAGAGGCGTTAGAGGCTTGAGCCACTTCTAGGCTACCTCTGCAGTACATTGTCCTTTTTCTTTGACGTTTCACGCCTTCTGCCGCGCTACTGTCAAAGACCTCGAATGCATTCTAAATGAGGTACCACTATATTACAGGCCTCACCGAGCAGGAGTGAGACGGTTTCTCAGGTTTATTCATTGCTTTCTCTCTCTATTCTGTGCGTTGAATTTAGCCTGAAGCGAAATGGCTGACGTAAATACACATCCTGAGGGTGTCATGCGAAAAATTACTTCAGATATATTTCTTTTGCTCTCGTATATGTTGATTTTTATTCATTACTCAATTATTACTGCGTGGATGTATAATTTAGAATTTCACTCTACAGCATAACTTCAGCCCCAGTTGTCCAAAAGTAGAATTTCATCAAGATATCTTCGTTGAGAACTGAACAGGTGTCATTATCATGCTCACTGCCTTCCTCGTGCGACATTTGAAGAGGCTTTCCTTCGGAGGTTTATTTTAAAGAATACTATACGGTAAAATTTAGCGGTCTTCATCTATAAGTGATAACATCTAACATAAACTAGGTTTTACGGTTAACAGAAGCGAATTATGGTTCGTGGGTAAAAGAGAACCTATTATTTAAATCAATTAATTAATTAAATTAGTTAATTTTCTTGATTTTTAACAATTGGTTGCTTCGTATTTGCAATACTTCTTATGCAAAAACCAGAAAATAAAGTAAAGTTCATGAAAAGTGTGAGAAACATTCTCATAGAAGTCCAAGAAATAGGGGATAGTACTTAAAAAACCAGGCGTCTTAAAGCTCCCTAATCTAGCAAACGAGGAAGAAGCAAATTCTCAATCCCAGCTCACCTTTCGACGAACCTCACCTCACGATTGACGAATTCATTACATCAATCTGCAAAAAAATGATAGTGTATCCCTTGTGTAAACGGAAAAGTAGCAATCGACTTCCTGCTTTCTCGGAACCGAACCGATTAACGTGGGGCGCGTTTCTCTCTATGGATTCGGGGGACAATCCCGGCGACTTCTCACCGGGGGCGGCCACTGACCATCCCATCCCCTTCAGCTTCCCTTGCTCCGTAAGCACACATTCGTTCTTCCTCCACGGTCCTCATCCCATCTCAGCGGGATGCCTCTCTCCCGACTGAGTCCGGAGTGACTTTCACGTGACCGGAGAGTCTCAGCCAATAGGATGCGGGGGTGTGTTTCGTGATACCCACGTGGTACCCAATAGCTGGAGGTCGCAGCACGTGTACCGGAGGAACTCGGAGTCCTGCAAGAGAGGGAGTGATGGACACATCTGAACCATCTGAATTTGTATAAGAGGGTAGAAGGACTGTTAACCTGTGATTTTCGAAGGAGTTGAAGTGATGGGCAAAGTTTGGTTATACCTGCATTCTCGAAATTCAAGAAGCCAAAGTTTTCCTCTGGCATATAAAAGTGGAGACGATTGAGTTCGTCTGCCTTTACCGAAAAAACTTGGGCAACTTTCACCTGCGAACAGGAGAACCTGAGGTGACGAAGTCGCGTATGTTTTTTGTACGACTTTTTCTATAGCTACCTCTTTCAGCGTTCCTTTGTCTGAAAGTTCGCACCGGTGGAAATTACGGGTGTCTATTTTGGGAATGTTTTGAGCCGTTTGATCCACTTCTGATGGAGAGACCTTGACGTCCGGCTACTAAAAATGTTTCGTTCGTGGAAGTTGCGAGATTGAACCGGGGATAGTTTTAGGTCGCGCTGTAACGCTCAGTTATCCAGAACAGAGGACATAATATCCTTAGATAAATTACATAAAGCAAGACTTCATCTATTTAATTAAATAAAGATCTGCGGTGGTAGAATAGGTCAAGATTACGTAGAAAATAATGACTATACCTGATAATAAAATAATTACTGCAAAACATTTTTGTTATTTGCTGTCTTCCCACTTCCATATCTTAAAGAAGCAAAGCAAATGTAACTTCTCATGACCTAGGATCACTAGAAAACTCAGCTAATTTTATTTTCGGAGTAACTTATTATGCTCTACAATTTTTCGTATTCAATGAATACGAAATATCCTATAGTAAACTAATACTAGAATGTATTGGTCATGTCAATACTGTATACCAAAATTAATAAATTAAAAGAATAGAATGTTTAAGAAGAAAATCACCAGCAAATTCCACGACTATTTTGATCAATCGGTCTCAACTATATCGAACCATCAAAAGAAAAATTAACACACGTAAAGATTATCATTGCATGTAATCGAATTCAAGATGACTTAGGAGAGGATGTAGATGATTTTATTCAGGTGTAGTTCTGAGTGCATAAAATTTTTCTAAGCCTTAATTGTAGGTATAATTTTCCTGAAATATTTAATAAAATTACGAAAAATCCATTGATAAAGTAACAAGATTTTTTGTTTAAATGAGTATTGTGCACTGTATACCGAATATATAAACAAAAGTTGTTTAAGAATTTAAATCGCCTTAAATTTCGTCAACTGTATCTTAATTTCATCATTTTCAACAATTAGTTCATTTTCAACAATAACAAAAACAACCTGAAAAACAAAATAGTTCAAGAGTACTTGTGATTTTAATTTGCTTCTTTGCGGCGTGCCTCGTAGTACGATCAAGCCATATCGGTTGTAGTTTTTCATTCTTTGTGGTGCTGATCGTCATTTTATTAACTCGATTTCACATTTTTTGTTTAACATCGTTTGATTCCTTGGGGGAATTGTACCTACGGAGACTCTTGTATCAACTCTGGCCGAGGATCATTTGAAAATCATCTCGATAATCATAACGCCCTAAATCTGATGTTGGTTCCTGAGGACAATTTTCACCGCAATTACTTACGTTTAGGTATTTCCTATTGGTATGCCATTACTCTCTGCGCTGACTCTTTAAATGCCGTCAAATGAAAGCCCATCCGTCATGGGCTGCTGCCCAGATGGTCCTTTTTAAAAGCCTGGACCTATACTGTTGTTGGAAAACCCATATTTCTAACTTAGGCGCTGCGGGTTAGGGAATACTAATTCAAGGGTGTCCTCTCATCCGTAGAAAAGGGGCGACTCAACGAGGGTCTTCGGCCGCCAACACCTCGCTCGCTTCAAACAATTACCTACTAAGGCTGTAGGTCAAAACCCAAGTGTAATTTTTCGTCTTTTTTTTCTCTCCCCCGAATTTCTCACTTCGAAAAGATTATGAAACTGACTTCTGAAGATAAAAAATGAGTAATTCGGCAATGGAACGATAAGATAAACACGCCTTAAAACAAATAGGTCACTCCAGACTCCGATGATACTTTAGATTCGGAAACACTGCTCGCCCCCGTAGTATGCCGGAATATTTTCGTCTGCTCCATTTATGAAGAGCCAAAAGATTCTCTATGTTTTAAAATAGCCTATGAACCCCCGCCCACTGGGAAGCACTCGTGATTCACTTTAAGTGTTTCGTCACGAGCGGCACGGATGAACGTCCGGACCGTTATCCTCGGTGACGCGCATGCGTGAGACTCGTTATATAACCATCCTCATGTTCATTGTTGATGTCTTTGCGGTGTTAATGAGCTCGGGAAAATTGGATATTTAATAGGTGAGCGGGGTGTCCCTTTACGCATCGCAAATCCGTTCCTTTGATTTTTGCGACCGTCGATTGTCCTCTGTGAAACTGCCTAAAGTCCTTGAGCCATTAAAGTCATATTCTGTTGATGTCAGCCTTTTGTGCTGGAGTGTCCTAACGATCGTGGGTCTTTTATTCCCGAAAAGAACTACGGTAAAGCGAACAGGTGGTCGTGGAGTTCATGATTTGTCTAGCCATCGTCTTCATCTGATGTGGGTGGATCGGAAAAGAGACACTTGGACCTTTGGGAGACTCTGGAAAACAGACGACTATCGAAATGGAGAGATTTCACCCGATTGTTTTTTCAGGATGAGAAAATTGTTTAATTTCTTCATAAAATATGATTCTATCTCCTAATTGATAAATGCTTATCGGTCTTCGTAACATTTTAATCCGATCGCCTTATCGGTGCGCTACCGCAAATAACCCGCCGTGAGGAAAAGTGGAGCAATCGTCAATTAACTGTTCCGAGAATTGATTGGGTGAGCTAATTAAATAAAACCTCAATGCAGAAATGTTTATCTAAACGGAGCAATGAATTTTATATTGCTCGCGCAGGAGATGTTTATGGCGACATGCCGGTATCCCATGGCGCTGTAATTCTATTTTAGAAGTATATTATTTCTGGATAGGAAAACCTTGGCAGTGCACTGGAATAAGTACGAATTATATCATATCTACATCAGTATGATACTCTCCTTTATTTATAATAAAATTCCGCTGCTGTAAGAGCTGGGTAAGGTGTCGGCGTTGACTTACAAAAAAATTAATAATTAAAACAAATAAATTCATAATTAGCAATAAAAGTATTACATAAACAACATAACTTCCTAATTACAATATGCTCTAATTTTTCTTAGGACAGCATCCAGGATTCATGATGACTTTCGCTTTTAATCTCATCTTTCCAGAGGGGTATGTAGAAGTAATGGAGAATTGACCTGTAGTTTATGAATGAGTTTTCAGTTACACAGTATAGAAGGGTATTCACGACATCTACAGCTAGGTCCTCACTGAAACATACGACGGCGAGCGTAGCAGATGAAAGCTTTCTCTTTTCATGAAAGAATTCAAGGACTTAAATGAGTACGTTTACCCTGTTACCACACCGTTCTGCTATGGGACAAGACGAAAACGTTGACTGTTAATATTCATGACTGGCATGTTAATGAATAATTTTACGTTACAATTTCAACAATAACATATTTCATAGGATATATGGCAGTCAAACGTTCATTCAAATGCTTCACGCCGCCGACATGTCAGGTCGTATTTGCCCCCGAATTTTCACGTATGCACAGTATTTCACGCACTTAGGCTCTCTTACCAGAATCTCACGCGTATAATCCCTGCCGTTCATCGGCAAACGAGAATCGTCGTACGAAATATCGTCGGAGGCCATAGCCGAACTCAGCTGACGTGTCTTCACGAAAGCATATCGATTTTCCCTGGGCGGCAGAAGGAACCACGGTCAGGGTCACACGAGCACATGACTCGCAGGGATTAGGACATTTGAGGGAATCCTAGCCCTTCAGGAATTTTCCGGATGGCATCTCATCTTCCCATCAGATGCATGGGAGAGGCCAGCATCTCCTGGGATGCAAACGCACGCCCTAGACACCACGGTTCGTGTAGAAAAAGTCATCCATCTCCCCCTCTTTCCATCCCCATGACCACTTTTGTGAGAGTGCTTCCTCCTTGGTCTGTCCCGTTTCCTATTGGTCGCCAACCCATCTGGGATCTCCCTCTTCTCAAGGCGACCGAAGAAGGACGGGCTGATGTAAGTGGGAGGTTGCTATGGACCGCGGAGCCCGGGGAACTTTTAAAATCTCGAGAATTGGACCAGGTCGGGTTTACAGTGACGGTAAGAACGGACTTAAGGGTTGAACGTTGGAGAGGAGCGGCCCAGAGTATTCTGTCGCCCCAAGCGAGTAATGAATAATCACCGGCGATAATTTTGTGATTCCTGCTATCCGAATAGAAGATAAAACAGTATTCAAAACAAAAATTAAACTATCGGTTATGATATGTCTTTTATTCTTCCTCTTTAGGTGCCATCTCCTCCAAGACGGTTGGCAATCATCCTGGCGATTTCTGTTTTAGAAGATGCTGATCTAAATAGGCCTATGGAATCACAGTTATTCCAATTCTTCATTCCACATGATATGGCCAAAATATTGTGGTTTCCTTGTTTTAATAGTGTTAAAAATTTCTTTATCTTTCTTCATCCTTCTCCTTACCTCAATTTCTGTTACTCTCTTATCGTCTTTTATTAGGATCGCTAAACGAGAAGATTTCGAGCCTGATCCAATAGTTCGGTTTTTCCAGTCATTTCTTTCGCTCTCATTTATATACCGATATCATTGAGAGATATATCCGTATTCCGCCCATAACCAGCTTAATCGAATGACAAATCTCTTCAACATCCAATACAACGAAACATATTTTGATACGAACCGATAACTTCCCTTTCAAAATTTTGCTACCCCAAGAGATACTTGAGTAGCGAATACTTTATAGGTGGTCCTGCTCTCGGGGAGTTATTCCTTAAATTGCTACTCCATGCCTCAATTATCAGCGATTAAGCTTTCTTCTGACATTGTGAATCAGTCGAATGCTGTTTTTTATACCGGCATAACTTACGTAATAAGAAAGTCGTGACCAAAAGACTCAAATGGTTTTGTTCTTATTTCAAGCATCTCATTGGCCTAAAAATTAATTCATAAATGGGACGGAATTTGCATACAATAAAATTCCTTGATTTAAGATTCATATGGATATTTTTATACATTGGTTATTTTCTTGGCGTTTATTTATCTATAGAGATATTTTACAATGATTGCATTATTTTATCAGATATATTTTTAAAGATGACGAAATTAAGGTTTAGGGTAGTTTTTTAATACAAAATTGGGTATCA
>KZ308119.1:1710258-1767928 GCA_000376725.2 Ladona fulva
TTAAGGTTTAGAGTACTTTTTTAATACGGAATTGGGTATCATTAAAGAAATTATAAGAAATTGCTTTTTTTCACAAATGGGTGTAAAGAAATTCGAACATTCACATAATAGAATGTCCACGGAAATATTTTCTCTAAATTAAATTAAAAACCATTTCTCGGTAAGACAAAAATTTAAGGGGATCGAAAAGAATATTTTTAAGCTAAAAATTTACATTCTCCGAGATGTATGAATTTCATAATCTTTGCAGAATTTTTTAGCAATGTCATAAAGTAAACAATCATTCCTATATAACTAGCTGCAAACAGTTATTGCGACCATTCAGTGCGTAATTCTTCCTTGAAAATTTCGTTCATCTCCATTTTATTTTCATTGCCAAAGTGGAAAGGAGTAAATTTAATTAGAACCACCCTAGAAAATGAAGAACTAACAACCCTTTAAATATTACCGCAATGATAAAATTAAGCGAATATAGGATAATATTAGGGTATGGGCAACGTTAGAGATATGAGGCAGTATGACCCGTTAATTGTTAATGATTAATGTTAACTGGATTACATTTTTATTTATTTTATCAACTCAGACTAACTATTGTAACAGCCATACATAACAGCCGTACGTGATATTTTTCTTGTCGATCTAGTTTGCCGTTGGAGGAGAAGTTTTTCTTGAATATTGTCTTTCTTTTAATCGGTAGCTGATTTCATGAAGTGCGATGGACGCGTAATACAACCGAGTCGTAAGGAATGCTTAGTAAGGGATGATTGTTTGATGCAAAAGTGGGTGGAAATTGAAGAAAACGAAGGGGTTACCACGAAGCTCCTCCTTGCGTTGGAATAGGAGACCACCACTTTCAATGACCTTCAGGCCCTGTTCATTCATTTCTCACCTGAACCGTCTGCATCTCGATCCCATGTCCCTTGGCAGCATCCTTAGTTACCCCCACCACTTCCCGTGCTCTCTCATCATCATGTATTAAATCGCCTCACCTTTTCACTGCACTCCATTTTACCACCTGAGAATTTTCTCTGTCCACCTTTCCTTTCGGCCGGTAATCTCATTCTCCTGCATTTTCATACTGCTTGTCTCTACCTCTGCTTTTCGATGCACGTAATCGAAGCCATATAGAGGAATTCGTGGCGTACACGTAAGGGTTTAGTAACAGCTGCTCCTGGGAGAGAATTGAAACTTAGTGGGTATTGATCAGCATGGTGGACATGTGATTGGTTAATACTTTTTTGTTTGATAGACGAAGATGATCCTTAGGGAAATGCTGCTATGTCACAAATATTGGGTTGGTATTAGGAAAGTCCTCATATTTCTTAATATATCTCAACGCTTCAATCGGTTAATAATTAATACATATGATAATTATATATTTGTAACTGTATATTATAATATAATGCAAAACCATTTAATTTAATAAATCATTATGATGGATTACATAAAATACATAACGTACATGAAATGAAAACGTCGACAACTTCTTTGAAGCACTAAAATTAATTATTTCAGGCTAATAGTGTGTGCTAATACATTTTTTGAACTCCCAGGTAAAAATATAGTTAGTATAGTAGTAATATCATTATAATCTTATTATAAAGAAAGATATTCACAAGAAATTAACTAGAAATTTCAACCAGAGCTCGAAAATATTTTTAGGTCCTTCCTTTGGAAGTTGCTAAGCTTTTTTCCCATTATTTCTTTAACTTCTTCTGGTAAAAAATAATGCCTGTTTCATCCCGTTGTTTTAATGCCTTGTAACCAGCGGGGTACGCCATAGCCCCTATTTTACGAGGCATATTCAATCGTAGAGCACAGAAAAATGCCGATGTGTGGCAAAGGAGCCAACTTTAGATTCCGAAGCGACGAGTCATTATTTACTTCATCTTCGTTAAGTATTCACTAACATTCCCCATAATTCTTACGGTCCCAAACATTTTTATAATTGTTTGAGTCAAGTCTCAAAGGAAATATGCTCATTTCCACTCTACCGACCTATGCATAGTCTATGTCAGACAGTTCCTTCGCCCTTAATGCTATTAAGATTTTGATTTATGACTAGAAGTTGAGAGATAGTGAATGAAAACGCTTCGTCACCGTCGTATCTATTGATTCTTCGTATGGCCTCTGAGGTTGTTTCAACGGTACTTACTTACCTAGAAGGTGATTACTTAGGAATCATCGTGGCTACTCTTAATCGATCTCATTGAGCTTTCCACATGTTCATCTTCCTCTAGATTCCGTCGCTGTAACGGCTACGATTACTTCAAATGGTCTTCAAGTTCCTTCACCGGTCATTTGAGATGTTGGCTTCTGAGGTAAAGGGCTTCGCTATAGTCTATGATTTAAAGTGGTCGATGAGAACTTATGGGTTTTATGAATTGGGTCAGAGGTTTACAGTATTGATTCTCCTCCATTACGTGCTGTTAGATATAGCAGTGGTATTGTTAAAAGTTCTTCGATAGCTGAGATCATTTCGCACATATAGGTCCCCACTGGGAATCGAACCAGAGACCACTTTCACTAAAGACAAACGCGCAACACACTTGGGTATCAGGGAGCTCATTTAATTTGGTTTATTCGTAAATATAAGGTTTCACTTTTATGGCGAATTTCACATAAGTTGGGAAATAAAATAAATAGTCTTCGTACGGAAAAACATTTCTATTAGTTTCAGTATTAGAATCGATAATAATCCACATTTAATTGTGGTTAAATCTCAACCGTATAATCGGTGGCAGATGGCCATATTCAATTCAGTTGACCGTATGCCTTGCTTTTGACGGACCCTTCTCGTCTAAAGAACTCTGCATCTTGTTCCGATGTTTCGGCACGTAGAACTCATTTTATGGTATTTCAATTTAATATTCTCACTGTGACAGAAAATGTGATTGAAATGCCAAGTTGAGGTGATCAAATTTTGTTTTATTAAGCTTAACTGTAAAGCAACTTTCTTTTTTATGGAAAATCTACGGAAATAATAAATTTAATTAACTATAATGTTTGTATTAAAGATCCAAGTATGTTTCTTTATATTTACCTAAGTTTTAGTGCTTGCAAGATCCTCTCGTTTCGATTGTATTTTCTGCTAGAGAATTTCACGTCTAAATTGCTTCTTTCGAAGAAATTTTGATAAAAGTGAAAATTATTAATCATTGTGTTTGGTAGTATTCCTAAATTCATTGTAATAAATAAATCAATTATTAAAGCTCATTTCTTCAATTCTCGATGAATGCCGCATTACATGTAGTCACCAGATTTAATGTCACAAAGTTTTGAACATCAACTTAACTGATTCTTTAAGATTTTCATTCAAATGTAACGTTATATTGTTACACATGACGAGATTACAAGCGTTGTTTTTAATTCTCTCTAAACTGTCTTCTTTGGTTTTTAAATTAGAAAGTCTTTCAACGAATTTTTAATTCAAATCTTTCGTTAGATCTCACCTACCATCTTATGTTTCATACTTAAATTATGGAGAAGATTTGTCTCGGCTGAAGAACTGGAAAATTTCTTCAAAAATGATAATGGATATTGTTGAAGATTTTTTTAAAGTCATTATATCAATTAGTTGAATTCAATTTGCGATTTTGATCAACAGCGAAAAGCATATTAGTTTAGGATAACAGGGTAGAGTTCTAGTCGAATAAATATTGGTACTGCTTTTTTCTAAAGGTTTTAAAGAATTCCTGACAGCAAAAAATTTCTCCATAATCATAGTAAAATAACGTACCTTGCAAACTGCGTTATTTTCCATGGTTGTTACAAGAAATACGCTTAGTTTTAACGGAAAACAGAAATAAGCTATTGGTTTGATTTAGGATCACATCTTGGTCACCCCTATATTTTTAGTACCAAGATATCCTTGAAACCTCATTATATGGATGTGGACTGAACGTCTGTATACCTTTGAATAGAAGTACCCTCCTACACTTATTACAGTCGGTTGAACTTGAGCTAGAAGACTTCCGAAAGGGCGAAAATCCCTGAATATCACATAATTCGAGTACACGGTTCTTAAAAAAATTTTCTTACATAGGGACATAGAAATTTTTCATTGTTCTTTTATGAAATTAATTTTATTAGAAATTTTCTCGGGCTTGTCGGTCGTATCTTAAAACTAAGCAAAGATTGTCGTAACAGTAGGATGTCGATGAATTATGAACTTCCGACGGGATGGGCGTTCTCAACAGCGGTAACATTTTTCTCAACCATGGGTAGCCATGCTGCCCGTGCTTCTCATAATTAATTGAATCGTCTGGAGCGGACAGAGATTTTCATGAATCATTCAATTCTTAAGCAGGAAATCGCAACAAGGAAAAATTATCATTTCGGAAATTCCTCGGAATCAGCTGTAACAATCACAGCATTGTGACGATACCTTTTCGGTGGGAAATCCCCAAAAGTCTTCCCCCAATCATCATCATTATGTAATGCGATTAATCTCTGCTCCCCTCCTGCTTTTCTATCGCATTGGAAAATCTTTCATAGCTACAGACGATATCAACTAAGGCGAGACAGGAGAGAGACGACGACGGTTGGAAAGTGGCTCGAAGACGCGGCCAACAGAGGGCGGGTGTGCCGAAGTCGGGAGGGGAAGTCGACGGCGGCCATGGGGGAAGGGTAGGGAGGGTAGGCCGCTTCCCCCTTCGGGCCTCAGTCCCCGACTGACTGTGCTAGTAAGTGTTTCACGGAACAAGATTAAGGAAATACATCGAAACTACTTGAAACCAGCACGCCGGCAACTGTCACAGTTCAGTTGCATGCACGAACGGACCATTTAATTCCGACTCCGATGGCTAAGAACTTCTCCATCCAAAGACGGTTTTGATCTCCAGCGAACCGCTGCGGTGAAAATTCCGAGGTGCATCGGATTGGCATTTAAGGCTATAACAGCCGAGACCACTACATCTTAGGACTGAAGAAAGAGGTAGGTTTGCTCTGCTTATTGTACATTCCATGGAAGCGTACAGATTCCGGCTAGTTTTACGCCCGTAGACACATTTTAATATTGCGCTTGAAGTATGCTCGATCTGGTCCTTCTCTTAGTGTTTGAAATATATAAGCGTCACGTCTTAGTTTCTTTTCTGGGAAGTTCTCCACGTCTTCCTCCGCTGCTTTCCGTGACAGTTCCCGAAAAACCGGCGAGTTAAATTTGGAGTTCTCGTATTTCCTGCGTTGAAACCTCTTCCAAACAGCTGTAACGGCGTAAGCTCTGTTGAAATTTGGTTTTAGTCCCGCCGATGTGTGGTAATGGGACGTAAGATGAGTTGGTACTAGACGCAAACTAGTTGGTGTTTGTTGTGTTGAGTTGTCATCTTTTTTATACGGCGCGAGTATTCTAATCGGAGGATACATAGACTCTTCTTACTCGTTTGGTGAGCGTGCGTTATAGAGGGTCCACAATGACATCGCCGGTTTATCGATCGGTGCCAGCTTGCACAGGGGTGCAGGGGTTACCTCCCTTCTAGGGAAAGCGAAAGTGAAAATTTCCCATGGCTGTGCTCCTCCAGTCTTCGAGTAATGGTACATACACTAAGGGTATACGAATATCGATCCGCATTCGCCCATTGGAAGGGTAATAGCCGTTAAATATCCGGCCTTTGGAAAGGGATTCTTCACGCAGGGTTTTTTTTGTGATGAATCTGTCGAACACAGCTGACTGCGGGTGGCATTGAGGAAACGAAGTTACTTTCACGTGGTTAGATTTAGGGGCCAGTGTTCTATTGTTGTGATTGGCGTATGTGGCAATATTCAAGTTTCGGACAGTTCAATAATGATTTGAATAATGGATATTATTATTATTTCAGAATTGCGTACTTATATTAAATTTCGCAGATTTTCATTTTCGTGGTACTTACCATGATTTGATTTTATTGTAACGTATGACTTAATTCCTAGTTGAAATTGGACTTAATTTACGCAATCAAAATTAAGCATTTCTCAAGTAGGATTATATTATTGTCTACGTTTAATATTTTATGTAAATATTTCGTGATAATGGAAATGTTGCTCTCATACCATTAATATGGTACGTTCAGAAAATAATTTGTATCCAATACCGAAATAAAGGCACTTTAATTAAAAGTGCCTTATTTTATTTGTTAGAGCATGATTCACATCTATCGATAACCCACCGTTCGCAAATACACCGGCTTACTTTTCTATCGGCGGTGATTCCACGTGGGTTATTTAAAGTGTACGTTGCTGCCCTTGGAGAAGGGCTTCTCTATTTTTTGGAAGACAATGCACGTGTTTTTGTAGTGATCGCGAGCGCAAGGAATGACTGGACTGCGTGCATTCCTCAGGACTGATTCTCGGCGAGCCCAGAGGACTATGGTTTCTTTCTTCGGCTACGCCCTTGGGCAATCCGTGCTTATCCGTGAACCTCGCCCTCGAACTTCCCTTTGAGCCCTGCAGGCCCTCAAACCCTATACCTCCCCTACTTCGGAGCCTAGTCTCTCCCTCCCCCCCGTACCTCCCCACATTTGATTGCATCCTTGCGCCGGTCGCTTGGCTCCACCATTCCCTCGGAACGTCCTCTCCCTTGACAGGCCTCTAAAAATCCACTTGTCTCCTATTCCCTTCCCAAAACTTTGGGTTGACGTGGGCGACCGCTTAGGAACTGCGGCTCTCATTGAATGGCCAGGTCATCAACAACCCTCGCCTTTCCAGTGGCTCTTTAACCGGCTGTCGGAAACTGCTGAACAGGTTCAAAATCTTTATGCTTTAGTGTGTTCGGTCTATTTCTAAACAGAAAAGTTAGAAGAATATGTTGTTGAGCGAGGATTTTCAAATGAAAATTCCTCGGTGTTGAATGGTGAAAGCTCTTACCAGAGGGAGATAATTTCTCCCAACCTTATCTTTGTGCGTGACGTCGAGAGTCAGATTAAATAACTTATCAGACTTAGACAACTGTCGGAAGCTTTGGATTTTTGAGTGATAGCGCCGGGTATTGTTCTTTTGTCTTCTGGAATATTGCCTTTTGTGACTTAATGATGTACTCGAGTTACTAAGCTAATATGAAACTATTTAACTGTTAAAAATCAAATTTCAACATTAAAATAAGAATGTCATCATAAACAATAAAGGAGAATGTATATAATCATCCGAAATCGTTCCATCTATTAAAATTTTTTATTTATATTTTTAAACGTTATGTCGTAAAACTGTAATTTCGAAGCCTCGTGAGGCATCAATAAATATAAACTAGAGCTTGAAACAAGATTTTAGTTTACACGTACACGTCAAATCAAGCCTACGGCCAGTTTCGGGTCTGTAGTTAAGATTTTTAGACTATAGTAGTATTGTTAAAAGTGCTTCGACAGCTGAGGTCATTTCGCACGTAGGCTCCCTCCGGGAATCGAACCCAGGACCTCTTTCGCTGAAGTTGAACGCGTTGCCCACTTGGCTGTCCAGGAGCCCACGATTTTTAGAGTGGTTACTAAAAATGATCCCGCAAAGGCAGTTTGGATTTTTAGTTTGAATGGGTAATCCGGAAAGCGGAAGTTTTTTTTCCTTGCACGTGATTCAATTGCGCAATAACGAGGCCGTTTTCGCTTTTCATGGGACTTTCGAACATTCGCGAATGCTCATGCGGCCCGGCAATTAAGGGACGCCGTTCGTTGAGGGGCTGCCGAGGTTTAGGAAATGTTTCGTAATGCTGCAAGTCTTTGAGAGAAAATTTTGGATGACTGCAGAGGTGAAGTTGAAGGGAGGATATAATTTATCCTAATATTTTCTCTGTTCGTTCGTTTTCATTTGTCCGGATGCGCCCGGATGGATGAAATTACTGGCGGTTATTATTTCTCGTTGTAGTAAAGGTTTGTTGCTGCTCTTTTCCGCAATTAAAATTTTATTTTGCTCAGAATGGCTAATGTTGTTGTTATTGTTGTCTAATAACTAGGCCCTCTCACGCCTCTTGAATTAACGAATGTTTCATGTTGAAGAATGAAAATGAATGAGCAACTAAGTATCCCACTTGCATTGTAACTATATTGCTTTGTAGTAATAGATCACGTTTATTATTATAGTCTAAAATTCCAATCGCCATTTAAATTAAGGCAATCGACAGTTGATCACATCTAGTGTCATCATTCGAGAAAAGGCATTTTTGTCTAATTTCACCTGATTAAAACAGCCAGCACGGCCACATTGTTTATGGATGTGTTATCGGTAGACATTTTGGATTTAATTGCAGAGTTGGATGTGATTTTAGTTGCATTTACATTCGGAGAGGAGAGGCAGGAAAGCATTGCGCTTCCTAAAATGATGTTAAATTATCATTAGTAAGAATAGCGTTCCTTAATTAGGCTTTTATTTTACTCATTGCATTTACTCGTATCTAATTATGTAATTCAATTTATTTACATTTACATTTACATTTGGTGGTATTATGTTAAGAACATTACCACAGTTATAATCTTTGTAAACGAAAGACATCACATATACTTAACTTGAATATCCTGTAAGGTACTGCTATTATAATTAGAAATCCTGTTATAGCCTTGATGTATTCAGCCTTAACATGTAAACAGGTCATCGACTTATTGGCTCTAAACGAGGCACTCAGTTGTAAATAAGACCATCAATATTTCATACTCAGCGTGCATAGCTCCGGAACGACCTTTACATATATTTCCAACAATCCGTTTCGTCATTAGGTATTTTTGTCTTCGGAATGCATCACCTATCTCGCCTTTACTACATGGGGACGCAATGTTTTAGCCATTGGCAATCACGTCGGTGGTGCGAGCCAGTCTGGATTCACTGCTCAAATTCCTTCGTGACCAGTTATCTCAATTTAATACTTTCGGCTTTAAGAAGGGTAATATTCGGATACTTATGAAAGTCAAACTTTACTCGTTTACGTCTATTCATGCACTGTCTAATAAATGCAGCGTGTCCCTTCGAAAACATTGTGAAATCAGACGTGCATGCATCAGCGGTTTTCGTGAAGAGGGAACGTCACCTAACATCATGCATTAGCACTTGACCCTCCGCGTCTCGCTAACAAAGAGTAATTATAGATAGGGAGTGTGGTATACGTGGTACCCATTCCTCGAAGGGTAAATCTTTCTCCTAGAAATATCTGATCCTCTCTTTTTCAACGCATCCCTATGTTCTGGATTAGCAAATGGAAGCAGCGTCCATGACTAGTATTAATAAAAAGTAGGACCTCGGGAGCGGGACCTGGAATCGACGCGTTTTCGGCTTTGTCTCCTTTAACGCGGCCTAACACGGTGCTTTCCACCAAAAGGGGTCATTGACCCCACAAGCAAGCCTTTCCTATTACTCTGGAAATCTGGGACATCGTGTTCCTATCTGCTTATCATGCGTCGCAACACGTCTCTGACCTAGGAAAGAATAGGTACTCGTGCCTGGAAAAGCATTCAGAAGGGTAAAATTTTTATCTATTTTGCCGCAACGAAGGTGGAAAATTTTTTAATTAACCTCAGCTCAATGCTATAATTCGTTATTTGTACATTTGTACCTAATCATAGAACTAATATTGCACATTCGGAACGAATTACAAATATTTATTGGTTAATACTTGTATCTTTTCCTACTTCCTTACACGTTTCTGAATGACTAGGTCATCCGAGAAAGCAATGTTTTCGGATAACCAAGGATAAGATTTGATAAGAGTAACGTTAAGAAATACTGACGTAGTGTCGTGAGATTTTGTGGAAACGGCTCTTGATTAGTTTTTAGTTTCCGCTTCAGATGGCAGATTTCTCTGCATGGAAGGAAACGTGAGATAAAGTGACTATATTGTCACCTCAAAATCCTCAAATATATGGCATATTTTCTCTCCTTACGCTAACTTAATGTTTTTAACTGACGCTTTAAGTCAGTCTTTTCGTTTAGTGCAGACCTAGCCTGAATCGTTTAAATTGAAAATATTTCGAGATGGTTTCTATGTATTTGTTATCGCCTGAAATAATGCAGAAATTGGGTCTCTTGTGTTTTGGGGAATGTTCCGGAAGAGATTCGTGCGGCCCTCAGATTGTCCACCTGTTTCCCCCCTCTTGTTTGAGTTAGCTCTGGATCGATACATACAGGGTTCCCATTGCTATAAGCGAGTATTTTCTCGCTTCGTTCTGCCGCTTGCCAAAATCTATTCCTTTTGCGCTTATTTTGCTGGACCTCTAGATACCCGCAGTGGGAAGACCCAGTTACCCTATGAAGTAATCGTTACTACTGCGGTTTGGCTCCATTACCGTTCTAGGGTTTTTGTTTTGGCCGTGATTTTGGCGCCAAGTTGGATTTGAAAGGTCTATTAGCGTTGTTTAGCGAGCAAATTTCGTTAGAGATCAAACGGGAAATTTCTTTTCTTTGTGGAGTAACTAATGTCACCCGCCATTTCTATATAACGTGATTTATTCCATGAAATTTTTTAAATATCTTATTTGCCTATATTCGGAATGAAATTTCAGTTACTTGCCCATTATCGAAACATCTGTATTATTATTCAAAAGATGATTCTTCGTAGATAAACATTGAGACTGACATACCTTACAGCTTTTATCTCAGTCGGTATGAATGGTTGAGTCCATCAAAGCATCACTTGTATCTCTTATTTATTATATTCACGGCAGCTGGCTGGAATTGGAACTATTTTCGTGAAATGTTATCTTTCGGTTAGGAGGAGTCCAAAAAGGTTTCCGATAGTTTTATAAAAAAGTTTTGTCATTGCTTGAACTTCTTAGATAGAGACCGACATGTGGCCAGCACGTGTACTGGACCCAACCCAGACGTCCGAAGATATGTTATCAGTATATCTAGATGTTCATCTCAGTAACCTCCGAAAGAAAACTTGTCAATTTATTAAATTTGATAATCAACATTTTATTTGGAACAGTTGTCAGGTTCTATGTTTTTATGTTTAGAGTAATCATAGGGCGAATATAGATGTATGTTTCTGTATGTTTGATCCTTTTTTGTTTATGCTTATGTGTTTTGGGAACCTTGCCTTTGGACTGCGGATAGGAAAGCTTTAGTAGTGCTATCATTGTTTCATCATTTCGAAATCCTTATTTGACTTAGCTCACTTCGGAGGTTGAGTCAGTATGCCATTGATAACTTAGAAGCCTGCTATCATTTGCAGTATCTATTCAACTTCGTATCTGCGAAATAATTGCCTACCTGTTCTCTTTCATTAACGCTTTCTTAATAATTCTTCTTTCATTAATACTTTCTGATTTTCGAACACATTTCCATTCTTTTATCCCCTCTTCTTCAGCTCTTTCTTCGATCTTCCCGCTTCTACTAACAAGCTGCCAATCGATTCCCCTTTCGAGAATGGACGTTTGCTAACATTTAACTCAGAGAAACTCAGCTCACTCCGTGAACTTAATTTATTCCCAATTACATCGATTCCATCGCTTTGTTACCTTCTGTAACACCATCTCTAAATCTTTCGCTCTAACATTCTCGGTGCTCGGCGAAGAACTCTTGTTTACAGCTTCTCCCGTTGACATTGTTTTCATTAACCCGCGCCAGGTTTAACAATCTCGACAACTCTCTTAGATCGAGTTAACAATCGTTCAGCCGTTTTAAGAGTTTTCATACGAACTCGCCTCATTCGCACGAACTTCTCGTTGATGGTCAATGGATTACCAATTAGGTGCAGATGTGTACAACGTGGAGGAGATATACTTGATTCAAACGTCCAGTCTCTATTGGGGAATCGAACTAGACGACTCTGCATGGCGGAGCGGCTTCCTTGACCTACAAGTCATCGATGGAAAGTCCCACCATCGCTGCTGCCGAGTCGAAGCGGAGTCGAAGCCGGATCCCCTGAAGTCACGGTAAATGTTTGGTAGTCGCTTCTATATCGAGAGAAAGAAATCGGTCCCAAAAGTCAGCAGTGGAAAGTTTTTTGTTCGGATAACGCTCGTGTTATAAGGAAATCGATGGCAGGAATAATTTGCAAAGGAAATGAACGTTGGGAAGCGTCTTCCCATTGGACATTTATTATGGAAAAGGCGTCTAACGGATTTGTCTGCGGCTCGTTTCACAGCAGAATTTGAAGCACTTTGGTCTGCTTGTGCTGTCGTGTAAAATGCATGAATGCCTCTATTTAGTTCGAAAGCGATACAGGGAAAGACTAATATCTTGGAAAAAGGTCTACCAAGGCTCTACTGAATGTATAAAGCGGTCTCTGACCTGAAGCGTCAGTTTGGTGAAAGCGTCTGCTGTGATTCTGAAGAATGGAAGTCAAAACGTCTCTAGAATCTATAGATTTTTTCCAAATTTTTGCTTTAGATTGCTTGATATAATTTTGAAATATTTATTGCGCATCTATTTTGAACGATAATCTTAATTTTTGCCGAAATAATTAAAAATGTTCCCAAAATAAAGTTAGTGATTCCACAGTCTCTTACTTGCATCGTTGTCGTGTATAGATTTTTCTGTGCTCATCAGGATGTTTCATTCACTAATTTTTCTTCCGATAATAGTTTATGAAATCCTTTTTTGAGAAGTAAATAGCATAGGTTGAAGTTTGGAGATCTATTTACCGTCCCATGAAATAACAAAATTATTCTCTCCTTATAAGCCTTGATGCCGCCGTAACTCTACCAAGATTGTAATTTTTTCAGCTGCAATATAATACCTAATAGCTAAAATAGGCGATTGTGTACGTCGAGAGTGCTCAACCATCACACACAGTCGTTTTGTGGAACTATCTATCATATCGAATTGTACCCAGGCTTTGAATTCTGGCGTTTGAATCGCGTTGGATTTTCATGGGCTTCGCGTCCTTCAGGACAACTTGCGTATTTTGGAGATGACAAGGTCGTTAAGGAGGTGGAAACCTTGGGGGAGAGTCCATTGAGTGCCCACAGACTACTGCCATAAGAGGGATTCGAACAGAAAACGCCATGCAGAGCTGCAGGAAAGAACAATTTTGCTCGGTTCCGTCGGTATTTGTGATCGGCAAAGAATGCCACGCATCGCTTTCCATGAGAACTCTAATGATATTTGTTTCAAGTGTGAACATCGTATTTAATCTCTGAACGAATCTCAGCATTATAAATTACATTGAAGAAGATCCTGCTGTGATAGAATTAGATTTAGTTGATTGGTACAGATTTCTCAAGGCAATGAAAATTCTCGAAATTATTAACTTTTTCAAATGTTTGCAAGTTACAGCGTTCGAGGATAGAATATATTGTGCTTAACGGGATTTTTCAATTATCACTGTGAATGTTTTGAGAGCGCAGTTTTCTGAAATAATATCAAAATCCTAACACGAAAGAACTTACCCGGAAAAAAGTGTCAGCTTTGTGAGATAGAGTTATTGCTTTCCTAACAAGGTTTATCGCAATTTGCTACCATAAAAAGTACTCACAACCTCGGCATTGAGGCAGTTTTCTAGCCTTCCAGAGTTTTCCCTCCCCTTTTAATTGACGGTGAGAAAAACCAAGAGCGGTTGTTTGATTTGAAAAATGTTATCTCCGAGTTTCTCAATGTTAAAATAATTCGAACTATCGCTATTGTGCTTCTCGCAGAATCGTTAGCTAAGCTTCTTCCGAAAAATTGTATGCCTTAGAGCTAACGATACCGATTTTTGTCTTCATCTTGGGCGAGCCAATAGTTCTGTAATGAATTTCTCAATCCGGAAAAGATAAGGTGTTAGCTCGGAATTTAACTCGTCATATTCGTTGGAAAAATTTTACAACAGATGGATTATCGTTCTAAATTCTGACATTAAAGAACGTTGAAGTTCGGATGGCTTACTTATTTTACCCATCTTCCCTACTGCTTTGTGAGTCTCGAACAATTTAATCTTCCTTGGGTTAATAACAAATTGCCAAATTATTCGCTTTACTCTATTTTTTTTAGAAGAGAAACATAAAATAGGCTACGCCTGCGCTTTGGATTAGTTAATCCTAAAAATCAACGCTGAGATTTTTGCAGAGGCGAGCAGGGAAAAGATAGCTTATCGGACAAATTCTTCTGATCTAATTAGACGGAGTAAATGATGACAGTGGCGTTTGAAATAAGAGACGTTTGCTAATTACGGAAAAGTTTCATTCTAGAAAATTTTGTTTCACTAAAGCAGACATCGTATCAGTGCTCCGATAACATGCTCGGCTTGCTTCTAGAAGTGCATCAAAGTGCGAAAGTAAACTGATAAAAATAAGCCTGATTATTTGTTATGAGTTTTCGCAGGCGCAAATAGGGATGTCATTTCTTTCGTTGATATTCGCTGTTTTCTCCTCTATGCAGCCCATTCGCGCCTTGTTCATTTTATCTTGGAAATCTAGGCATGCTGAGTGGGGAAATGCAACACCCTTACAAGTCTTCACCATTGCTGGCGTAGGCTGTATTCGTAGCAGTCTCGGCTTACGTGACGACTACTTGATGGATAAAAAGAAGTTGAAGTCAGGCGTGCAAATGACTAGCGTTCCTGCGTTGCTGTGAACCATCATCGGTAGCAAGGGTGCATTGTAAGGTCCCGACCCCTTCAGGCGAGACAAGGGGCTGTTTGGATAGGCCTTTCACAGATGCCGCCTCCAAGCTTTCGCTGTGTGTGTATTTCAGATTCCTCTCCATCAAGTTCTCTGACGGTTCTTTCACTCTAGTGTTGTCTTAAGAAAAGTTTGACCACTCCTATTTTTTTACCTGTTCAAGGCCATAGTTTTTGTCCATTAAAATGTAAGTTATACCGAAAAACATTTGGTGGCCTGTAATCGGTAATGTCAAATAATAGTATGCATTCATCCAACTACAAATACGTATAGTCGCCGATTTTCAATAAAGCTTACCGTACTCCTTCTGTGTGGGGAAGCGTTTTGAACACCACAGAATTTTGATAAATGAGATATGGAAAGAGCTTTATAAACCGATGTAAACATCATCTGAAAAGTTTTTCAAAAAAGTAAAACTGAATGTTTATCCTAGCTGACTATTTAATACAGGTAAGGTCAAATAGCTTAAATTAGATTCAAGATGTTAACGATTTTGCAGTTATGAAAACTTTTCGTGTTTTCTCGGCTTTGTAGAAATTTTGTTTGCATTTGTACCAGTAGTCACAGTATTGTTAATACGAGTATTTGTGGTATTCGCTAATAAACGTGAAATGGAATGTGAATGAATAAACTACAAAAGTAAAAATTCTGTGAATGCACAAACTGAACTTACGTCCAAAATGATTTTTGATGGATATTCTGTAGATTCTCTCGCATTTCATAAATAAGTGTCCTCCAGTCGAAAGGGAGACATTTTGCGTATAACCCTGATCGGGATAAAATGGCTCGTAAATCGAATGTCATCCGTAACTGGAGGGTTGACTGCATTCGCATTTATAGCTATAGACTCGGTTAATCGAATGTGTGTTCCGAAATCCTTTTTTGATATTCTGGAGACTTGAAAGGTTGGAAGATGAAGAGAGACGAACAGCTCTTTGATCTATAAAAATTGAGGGGCGAGAGTCATTCAAAGGAGTGATAATGTCGCAAAAGTGGCAACGCTGCCTTCAGCCTTCAACCCTCTCTCTGTCTCACCCTCGTTTAATCTTTTATCTAGCAGACGCATGGGATGCATTCTTCGATGAGTTTCCCTCTCCATTTCGCAAATGGAAGGGCCTTTCCAACGCTGAGGGACGAGGACGCTTTCCAGCCAAAATTATCTGTACGTAATGGATAATTTTCAGACTAAAGAAAGTGAATCACCCTTCAGATCTGGAAGGGCGCAAAGGGGTTATAATCCGTCCTCGTCTGCGTAGTCTTGTCAAAGCTCCGAACGGTTAAAGGTAATCGGAAAATTTTTGCGTGGCGCGTGGTTTGCATATCCTTGACCTATTCTTTCGTGATGAATTGTTTTCGCAAGGTTAAGTTGGTCGGTGAGCTCGCCGATTCCCGAATCCGCCTGGAGGATGGAGCAATTTGTGAATAGTCAGAGGTTCTATCTGATTTGGCGATTGTGAAGGTAATGGTTTGTTCTGTTTTTTTTCCATGAAGCTGATGTGAGCTAGTTAGCGAAGGTCAGGATTCAGTCAAAACAAAGTTGATATTTGGGGGTAGGGTTGAGCGGCAGCGTTATTATCCATTGATCAATTTTCCAGGTTTAAGGAAAAATACGTGAACACGATAGTTCAAAATTTGACTGATGTTGTGCTCGAAAATATCTCTATGCAATTCCTATGCGAAAAAATGAAAATGTGTACATGTCAAAAGGTCAGTATTCTTACGACGAAAATAATCGTTTTACGAGCAGGACGTAAAACTGGAATGTTATACGTATTTCTTGTTGCTTCTTAAATAAATCCATGGAAGGTGTAATTAGGATGTCCAGAATCAAGGTACAAGGTACAAGGCAGAAATACTTCAAAATCTTGCTAGCTAAATGTCGAGCTTATTCACAAGCTCGTATCTTTGCGTGCGAATGGAATTTGCTTTGGAATTTTGTCTAGAAAGTTGTAGAATTCTTCAGAGAGTTAGGACTTTCAAATTCTGATTGCCAAGCTAATGGTGTATTGTTCAAGTCTTTCTCCGCAGCTCGCTCATAAATATTTGGCAAAAAATCTTACAGAAGTTATAAGTTAAAAGTAAACTCCAAAAACCATCAAAATTAATGATAATTATCTTTGATGTTGATGGTTTATGGAGTTTACTTTCAACTTATAACACAACCATCAGCAGCCACCTTAGCTTATTATTACAGAAGTTAGGCAATTTCATGTCAGGTACACATCAGCTCGTTCTGCTTTCTTCTTGCTTTTGAACCTGAACTTAACCGTCTTGTAACTACATGTTAAAATGCTGCGTGGGTCTGATACAGAGGGCTTCGGCGGCTCTCCTCGGAGGGCCCATGACCCAGTTAAGAGAGAGGAACTGATCACGCGGCAGACAAATGTCCCAAGAAATAACCGGAAGGTCGCCACGAACAGCAATTATGGGTATTATCGAAGATCCTTCAGTATCCGCTCTCGACGGATATCGGAGTCTCGAGAGAAAGAAAAATGCGGATATATATTCTTCCTTTTTTGCCGCCCTTCGAAGATCACCTTCTCACGTCTGTATTAATTTTTCTTATCGGAAGTGGTACATTTAGAACGGCCAATGTTTGTTTTAGAGTCATTACTGAAAGTCCACACAGTTCTCTTCCGCGGTGGCGATTTCGACAGTCGGGTTTGTTTACTTCTTTCGCGAAAGAATGGTTGCGTCTTTTCCGCCTTGAAGGCAAGCTTTTCGCCCATCATGGCGAACGTGCGTGCAGCTTACCTTTCCCTTTGATAGGTGTATCGAATATCTGTTCTGGAATCGGAGGAAATGCGATGGAACGCTGTGAATAATAAAATGGACTGGTTTTGGGAATTTTTCCGCATTTTCTTTTCTGAAGCTTGTAATTTGAAAGGATGTCGAGATATTTTAGTAACGTAAAGCAATCGATCTATAAGACTAATGAAAACGGAACTAACTATACGTTGCCAACATAAAGTTAGAAAGCTTTTTGTTATCATTCAATAGACAACGGCGTTGACAGAATTAAAATTGTTTAAATTAATTTGTACGTTGAATTAAAAAAATACTTTTGCTTAGTGACCAAGTCATATGATTGCTGGTTTAACCACTAATTTTAGATAGTCTAAGGTGTTTTCTCCAGTAATCTGTAGAAGAGATAATATTTGTTGATATATCCTATAAAATAAGTAGGAATAATCAGTTCTTCAGGTTTCATAATTAAATTTTACCCATAGTTCGGTTAAATTAAGGCATAGAAATAACAAAATTTGTATTTTAAATTTTCGGAAAAATTCGTCCTACAGGTATTAGAGGTGTTATTACTATTAAAAAATGTGTTGCTATTAAAAGGCTATTCCTCGCTTGCCTTGTAAAAGCACAGTGGAAATCTTGTATTTGGATAACCTTTCTGCGAATGCCATGTCAAAACCTATTAATTTGATGGCAGTCTTTCGAGTGGGTTTCGTTAAGGACCAAGTAAATCCAGGAAACCCCTATAAAAAAGAATCGGGAAGGTTCGTGCTGATCCTTAGGTCTCCCCTTTGGGAAAATGCAAGCGATAGCGTGTGAGTTAGGACTTCTTTCCACGAACGATTTGCAAACATAGATGGTTGGGTTTGCGGGAGTGAAAAGCTGCGGAGGTAAACGTCTTTCTCAGAGGACAGTATGGGAGATTTCTTTCGCCCACTTACGTAAATTTTTCAAAGGTGCAAGTGATAGATTCTCTGGGAGCGGGAAAGGTAGATTGACGAATGTTTGCGAGGGAGGTGTTGTATAATACTGGCTCTGGTGAATAGGCCCATTGCGTGATCAAGGACGACAACTCTTCACCTATAGGACACCTTCGTGCAATCTCATTTTCAGCTCTTTTAGTCATTGAAAGATTCGGCAGGTCATGGATCATTCTTAACGATTGGGGGAAGAACCAATTCAATTTGATTTATCGTAGAAAAAGTCTTGTTGTGCAACTTTCGTAACGAGGTTTGGAAAGTAAGGACATTTTTCAGTTTTTCGGCTGAAGCTATTCTCTAAACGGTCCCTCAAATTGCGAGGGACCTCTATACCTGTATATTAGAATTATTTCGAATTTGGTAGCGTCATCTATTTTATCCAAAGACATTTTAATGCATTTCTAATTTGTTAGTCATCGTTCGTAAATCAAGGGAAGCTCTGTGGGATACTGATTAGGTGTTCCAGAAACACTGCATTAATCTTGAAGTTTAGTTAGGGAAACGATGAAAAAAGTGAAAAAATTCTAAATTTACCCTTGCAAGTATTTCGATAGTACATACCTTTCATGTGTGCTTCATTCTAGTTCATTTTCCATAGTAAAATCATGTGATTCATCTTTGTCAATCTCAAGGATAAGCGGAAGTGGAAAAAAAAATAAATTTGACGGATTCCAACCATTGCCTTTCACTTTCCAAGCAATCTTTTAAACTACTGATCCTTTAGTAAGCGAATATCATTATTCTTGCTCTACAATAAAACGGTAATTGCATTAGATGATGGAAATAGTAGTACAGTTACCGAGAGAAATCATTTCGGAAAAGCGGGCTTGTCTTTTTATTGGAAAATCGGAAAGCGGGCCTTCATTCATTTCATCTAACTGCTCATAATTAGGATATCCTTCTCCATTATGAGAGCAGATTTAAGGCTTAAGGTCCGCGATGGAGTTAAGCGAGGAAGGCTCAACACGAGCGGTGGCTTAATCTGCAAAATTTTCCGTTTCGAGGTTCGTCGAACTGTAAGATAAGGAAAGAATGAGTTGCGATCTCCCATTCCCTACTAATTTCCTGCATCGAATGGCGATTGCATGGAGAGGAAGGTGCATCACCTTCACCTCCAATTGGGACTCCGGATGGTGCAACTGCTGCTGAGAAGCGACGAAATAGGGCGCTCGATCCTTGAATCTGCGTAATTGCACGCGAACGTGTGTGCAACTTGCTCCTCGCGACATGTCCGAGGGTTGTTGCTCAGACAACCGGAAAGGGAATCATTCAGAGCATGTCATTTCCACGTTTCTTGGAATTGTATTCGGGGTTCGGGAAGAGAACGTTGAATGTGCTGGTGTCGGTTGGCCTATGTTGTAACAAATGAAACTGTCCTAACGATTTTTTCCTTCGGATGTTTTAGTATTTACCAGTCTTTAATTTCGGAGCGGTTTTCAATGTTGTTATTATATATTGTCCGGTGCTGTTTGTTTTATTGTCGGGTGGGAGGATCGAATATACATCCTCATACATTAAGCTTTCAGCGTGCCTTATAATTACAATATATTACCAGGGCTTAGATAATTTTGCCGGCCTTGGCGATGTTCGGGTTTATGTGCTAGCATAGCAACACCACGGCCCAGGGGTTGATACTCGGTTTCGGGCAAAGGATTATTAAAGTTTTTTTAAGTGATCTGCCCTCTGTGGTTGCTTAATAAAATATTTCTACCGGCATTTAACGTTAAAATACCGAATGAAGGAAAGTTTTTTTCTTACCGTGGCGTTAAGTGGAAGAGCAGGAGTTATAACTCATCACTTGGGGTTACTACTGGGATTACCTCATATTAAAAATAATGGCCTTTCTGTGGTAAAATTTGGTGTTGACTCGGCGCAAAAACTTCTGCCAATAGATTCCTTAAGCGACGACATTCACTTCATACTTTCACTTACCTACGGACTGTACCGGTTTGCTTGTTAGATTTGCCACACGCCTTCAAATTCTCCGCAATTGGATAACGTTATTCATTTTTCATGCAATGGGTACGTACAATGACTATCAAGTGAAATCGAGCCTTTCTTTCTCTAACCGCGAGACCGCGGGTATTTTAATGACAAAATGCTGCGCAACACGCTTCCGGATGAAAACGCATTTCAGCGAATTCAAAATAGAGCGGAGTGACGCTCGATGTAAACTTCTCCGCCTTCAGGAGATAAAGATCTGGAGAGTCGTTCTAATCCATTGGCGGAATCGCAGATCTTTTGGTTAATATTGGACTGGTTAACTCAGCTGTGAAGTGTTGGATTTAATAATAACTCGCCATTTTATAAGACTTAGTTGTTATCCAAGGGCATTGGGTTGGTACCTAGGGTGGGATTCGAACTTGTGGGAAAATTCTACGCAATTGTAGGATGGAACCTCCTATAATTGGTCGGGCGGGGTCGAGGGGCGGGTTTCCGAAAATATCTCAGAAAATCAAAACTTGTTGAGGCTTTGCACTGAGAGAGAAATTTGAGGAAAGGGAAATATTTTCGGAAATAGTTTCGTTTCCCCGCCGATGTTATCTCAAAGTATCCACGGTTTTATTAGCTGACGCAGAGGATAATTCAAAGAGGAAGAGAGCGGATTTCGCCCTTGAAAGGACGAACCCTATCTAAAAATACGGGTGCCGCTTATGGACTCCACTTAGATAGATTAGGAGTTTTCCTCCTCACCCCGCTTACACTTCCTCTCGGGCACAAATGAAGGAGTGGGGTCGATTTTTTAGGGGCCATCTAGAGGTGCCAAGTTATCTGCAAGGATTTGGGTTACTGTTTTTCATGTTTGGGTGGATTCGCTTGACTTGTTACGGTATAAATGTAAACAATTTAAATGCTCGAGATGGTAATTAAGAATCTTTTTTTCGTTTAAATGAACTACTGCTATTACAGAATATTACTCAGTCAGTGTACAGAATTTCTTATTTTTATAGATTTTTTTGTTATACGCTTGTCTTAAATTTAAATCCGTTCTCCTCTCTGAATGTTTTCATTCTTTTCCATCGAAAATTTTTATCGTGGTGTGGTCAGGAATGACTTGTATATGCAATAGCATCAGCTTTTTCAAACAAAAATTTCCCAACTAGTTGATAAGTTGGTTATAATTTCCTCACTACGATGCTAGCACGAGAGCAAAACTATTGTCAATGAATACTATGCGGAAACCACCATGTCATTAACTGATTTTGTCATTGCTTTCCATTAAGTACGTCAAATTGCATTGACGTTAACAAAAGAATTTGTATTCACCAAACACAGCGCGGTTATTTGTCAAGCTAATATTACCTATTTAATCACCAAAAATATCAACTTTACCATAAAACATTTGTATAATCCGTAATTATTCAATTGTTGGATTTACGGAAATAATTCACAATTTTTGCAGAAATACCCCTTTGGATTTCAATCCATTCACTGAGAACTGGCGATTCTTAAGTGGCGCAAAATGAGGATGAAATTTTATCGAGAGGCTATCCCATATCCGCGGGTGCATCTAGGTTCGGAACTCATCACGTGATCTCGCCCGCGATAGTAAGGAATTAGCAGCTTATCGAAGCTTAATCGCCGCCGGAGCCGGCGTATTAATTCACCTCCGATACTCTTTCTTCATCGGGCTGACAATCTTGTGAGATCTCTATCAGACTCGAAGTCGTTAAACGCTTCCAGGCCTATCTCTGTTGTTATTTCGAAGAATTTAACCTCCTTCATTTTGAATGTCACAGCGGTTGCTAGCAAATCTAATTGCCAACCGATTTGTGCCCGAGCGCACGTCCTTTTCGCGCCCCCATCTCTTTTGAGCCGCTGGATGGGAGCCAATGCCAATGGAATTACGAGTGCGCAAGCGGTTGCTACGGGGGCTGAGATGGTCGCTAAGGGAAAGAAAGATCTAAATTTGAGAAATTCTCGCGTCCGTGCTCCGAAGTCATGAGCACCAATCGATATTAGGAACTTGGTGTTAATGCATCTTACGGCAGGAAGTAATATTTAATTCACGAGGAAGTGATTTCAGTTCTTTTTCGTTTTTAGCCGGACGCAAATTTTCGACGCCGAATAATGCTAAATACTTTCGCAAGACTTTTCTCATGTTAAATGTTAATGCGGATAATTCTAAACGTATACAGCCCATCTATGCGGGTACTGTTCCTGGATGTTGCAATTAAAATATGGAGCTCTCGCTACAGCCGTAGTTTAAGCATAGTTTTTGACGTTAGAGCTGCTTGGGCGAATACCGGTCGTCTCCAATCTTTTCGGATTCGCGGCTCTTTAAGGGAAGAAGTAGTGCAGAAGATCGGACTTTGGTTTCCATCGAATGGGAGCTCATTGAAATTCCCGTTGGAACAAGGGGGCAAACTCTCTTAAAAGGGTCGAGAGGTCACTTCGAAATGCCGGAGCTTTCTTCCGTCGGACCAATTATAATCATGAAATGGCGCATCCCCCACTCTTAATTCACGTTTCGAGAGGATTCGATGGAAAGGAAGGTCGTGAGGAATAGAGAATTTGGCAGTTGCTGGGGAAAGAGAAAATGGATTCGGAGGGATGTTTAGTCGCCAGAAGTCTTGATATGTTTCAGCTTCTGGGAACCGATTAATCTTTCTCGTTTACTTTATTTTTCGCTTTATTCTGTCCTTATTTTCCTAGAGCTTTTCCTTTCTCTGAGCTCTTATTCTTCTCTTGTTTGCGTTGAATCTTTCGGTTGCGGAAGTTTCAGTGAAAGGCGCATATATTTTTCCCGTAGTGTAGTGTGAAAATCTTGTATATGTTAATTATCCATATTATTTATAATGATTATATCTTTATAAGTTTTCGTTAATTTAAAAATATTTCTGTAATAATGTTTGATACTAATTACTGTTGTGTTAATTATCAAATTAAAATCAATATCTGTCCATGAAATTGTTTCACCTTTAAAACTAGGTAAATCCTTCCAAAATAGATGAGATGGTCTCGGCCTTGACTTGGTGGTAAATCATTGTAAGCTATGAGAAAGAAACTTTAATATTAAAAAACCACAATATTAAAGTTTCTTTCTCATAGCTTAGGTAAATCCTGTTTTACTTTTTCCGCAAACTAATCACAAGAATGGCGAGAAGCGTGGTAGCAGTATGGTTTGCAGTTCCTTGTAGAAAGTATTATTGTTCACGGGAGATAGGAATGCGATTGACGATAATGGAAAGAGTTCCGAGTTGCATAGTAGCAGCAAATTTCTTCTTCCGTTACCCGTTATTCTTCCAGGATTGTTTTGAAAACCTCGATTAAATTTTGTTCTAGCAACCTATCTTCGTTATATCGAAGCGATCAATTTACTTATCATCTAAAGGCGATAGATATGCGAAAGGTGTCGCACATTGGTTGTTATTGCTCCTGTCCTCTTCCTCATTAAAAACCAGCGATGTTGTCCGAAGCCGGGCTTGCGCTCTGAATAATTGACGAGTTACATTACCTCGCCTAATCTATCCTTCATACGACCGTTTCTTCATCTGTGACATTTTACCCTTGATTCCTCACGGGCGCAATCCCTTCACACCTGGTCCGCATAAATTTACCTTTCACTTTCATCTCTAATATCCTTCCGCTCCTCGGAATAGTTCACCTCTTATCCTTGGGTGCAAGTAATCTCTTCGAATGTCTGGGGCTCACTAGGTCGATTATGCATGTGTTTTGTATGGGTTCATTCATCCTCCATTCCCTTTCCTCGCATTCTTATGCCTATGCCTATTTCCATCCTAGCCCTTCCTCATCCAATTTTACTCCCACTCGTATCCCTTAATACCCCTCGCTTCTCTCCATCCAGTCTTTCATGTACTACTCTCCAGAGCATCGTCAGTGCTCACGATTCTGTTTTACTGTTTTCCGATGTATAATGCGATTATGCGACCATTGCCATTAATTCGATTTCCTCTCGTCACCTTTCCAAAGTCCTCCTTTTCCCATACCTCGAACTTTTCGCGTGCTTTCCCGCCGGTGTACGTTATCTGCTTCGATGGATACTATGGTAACAGTGGAAATAACGAGGTAGTCTTAGTCCTTGTTTTCTTCTTGGAATTACAATTTCAAATCCTTCCTGCTCGCGAAGTTATTTTGAGGAATGGGTATCGTAATCCCTTGGCTCATTTGCTTCGGCTGCTTTGAGGATCGACCAATCACATCTTTCCATCGTAAATGTGTGGATGATCACGGATTATTCTAAATCACGCTCTAGGTCGCTGTAATGGCGCTCGTTAGCGGAAGAGTTCTTTACCTCACCTTCACGAATACGTGATTAACGTTTTTGCGAATGTGCGCTCAACGCCAATTATCGTGCATTAGCTTAAGAAATTTTTAGAAAGGACTCGCGGAGTTGGTAATTAGCTCGAAGTGCTTGTTAGGGTACCAGTCGTTTGATGAGATGCAAAATTAATTTTTGTAGATGCTGCTTCAGCTTGGGAACGCTGCTCTCCATGTTTATCGAGTAAAATTAGAAGGAATCCTCGGATTAATTATTAATGATCTGAAACGTCTTAAGAAGTAAATAATTAATGAGCTGAAACGTGTGTATCTATAAAATCGCTATGGAGGGTGGTTTAAGGCAAAAGCCCTACACCTATCTTGAAGCGACAACAATATTAGCACTTTAATTATCTCTAGGAAAAATTAATAAATTAATAATTAATTATAATTAATCGTTAATATTTCTACAAAAATCAGATTGTTATTTTTGAATAGTTTACCTAGTTGTTTGAACTAATCGTTGGACACAAAGCATATTATTCGTTTCGCAAATTACAAGCAGGGAAACGGCCACCTCCCCTCCTCACGATCTGTCATTAGAGGAAGATGTAATTCGTAACTGTTACATTAATGGTGTTTTGAATCCGCCTTGAAAACAATATTTGGCGTTTTCGTGCAATTGACTCAAACTAACTTAGTGACTTACGACATGCATCGCCAACAAGCAGTCGTCTGGTGTTTCCCAATCATAGGAATTTCTTTTGTATCGATTTACTCGCGCGAGGGTTCGAGGTTATTTAAATTTGGAGATTTTCTCGAGGGTTCTTTACAGAGACACTGTTTTATGGAAACAGGAATAGTTTCCGCCTTCGCATTCTTCCAAGGCACGCAACGAATGAGAAATTGATAAGGATGGAAGAATTTGGATGGTCTCCGCTCATCTTCAACACCTTCATCTATCGGCTCTTTCCGTGGGTCACCTTTCCACTTCCACACTCGATCCATTTCGCAGTCTACGAGACCAGTTTATCCGGCAAGAAGGGGGCGCTGCGAAGTGGTATAGGGAGAACTATTAATAGCGAATCTCTGGACGCGATTTCTCTCCCCCTCCTCTAACTTCTCACACCTCTTCCCCACTTCACCTCTTTGCCTGCTTCTTCCTTTTCCTTTTTCTCACTATTTCACTCCAGATTCTAACCGCTCCCTTCTCTTTCACCATCTCCGATTATCCTTGACGAGTATTCTTCCTCATTTCTTCTTAGATCTTTGCATTCTAATATTCACGATTGGCTATTTAATTGTTGCGGTTGAAGTTTTTCCTAAATGTGAACGCGTTTCGTAAATTGCCAAAAATATGCAAAAGAATGGCTTGAACTCAATTTCAATATTTTCCATGTAACAATTTTGATTTTGTTCGGTATTCTTCCGCTATTACTTCTATCTTTATAACGATATTTTCTTTTCTTTCAGCATTTCCTGTTTTAGCCCTATCATTTTATATAAAGTCTCAAAACGAAATGGAGATGGGCTTGATTTTAAAATTAAACTTTGCAGTCTCAATCCTGCCGTAATAAAGACGCCTAAACAATGTTGACTCTTAATTTATGTATTAAATTCTTATAGCTATAAAATATAGATTGTTGAATATTAAATGTTTTTATTTGCGTCTTTCCATAGCTTATATATCATAAGGATAGAAAATACTTTGTTCCGCCAGAGCTATGGTAATCCTTGCATTTCCGTCGCCGCTTTTCGTACCTCACCATTTCCATCTCTTACTTATTCTTTCCAATATAAGTCTTCGTTAATCTTCTTGTTGTAATATTTTTTATCTTCCATTTGATTTATTTGAAAGAGGTTCAAGATTTTTGTAACTGCTTCATGCTCAGGAAACGATACATGGTCATTCATTCGTATTTTCGTTGCCACGATTTTTCTTGCTGTTAATTGCGAGGTAAATCTTTAATGTCAGATGTGATGTCCAGAATCTTTAGAGACGATGCGTCTCCTTTTCATCTCTGCCTCCTTTGCTTCTTTCTCCCCACCCCCCTTTCCCTAAACTCGTATCATCTCTTCCCCTATCCCCAACAGCTGTGGGCCCTCTATTCCTATAGCAGGGGTATGAGAAGATTAGAGTCTGTCGAGTTAATGTCGCATGCCACGTGCGTCATTTGGGAGTTAAGTTTGGAGAACCGCGTAACGGGAAAAGATGCGCGGAACTTTCGCTAGCTTCCGGTCTTCGCGTGTTTTGAAGAAGCCCCTATCACTTCTGACGATGATAATACTTAGATCTCCATTCTATCGCTAGCTTATGGAGCTATTCTGTGGAACATTGATATCGGTAATCCTGGGAAAGAGGAGTACTATTTTGAACACGCCGATGGTGATAATTTGAGAAAAAAAAGACGATTTCTTTTTACTCTTGACCATTGCAGGTTTAAAAATAGATGAGGATAATTAAATTCCTCAAAATGTATCAATTTTGTATTTAATCTAGAATCGAGTATGGTATTTGAAAAGAATATTGTTATGGCAGGATATCTTTTAATATATTTCTATGGAAAACACCGATGTTAGAATTTAGTTATGTTAAGGGATTTTAACATAAACCTTCTCGAATTTAAAGGTAGCGGTTCTATAAGGCCGTCAAATTTAGCAACAAAACAATCTGAGCAACAACGTTGATATTCTCCAACGTCATCACATTTCATCTGAATGTTTCCTCCGTGTAATTATGATTAAGGTTAAGGTATTATGGTTAAGGATGTCGTCGCTTCCCTAAGTCTGCTGGTCAATTTTTTTAGCTTTGACAGGTTCTGAGAAAATCGAACTGGTGGCATTTTCAACCGTTACTTGAACGAAATTATTCCTTCTATATATTCTGACTACTTCTAACCGTATTGTAGCAGATTACACGCTCTTCTACCATCATTGGCACTTCTTTTCGATCTTAGTTATCAAGACTTCACACTACACGGCGCTGCATTAAAAATAGGTGTTCGAAAGTCGGAGAGATTTAGCTCAAAGAGGTTGCTATGTCTGTTTCGCTTCGCTTTCATAACTTACGAACTCTTTTGGACTTCCGACTTTTTCTGTCTTAATAGGGAAAAGTCTTGAAAATGATTCAATGTATCCTGCATAATAACTTCAGATGTCCCTATTTTGACATTGTTTTGTTACAGTCTCAGTGCACTAGTTTTCACGAAGTTGTGGTATTTCATTCCCATTTGTTAGATAACACATCATTAATTTTTGTGAGAATAAACTTCTCCGAATCATAATTCTCTGAAAACTGTTGGAAAATTTTCTATAGTCTAAAACTTTTCCATCCGTAGTTGCTATAAAATTATGTCGCATACTGTCTGGGTAATTTGGAGACGATAGCTCAGTCTGAATCAGTCTACTGCTCCTTAAAACGTATTTATTTTTAATGTAAAAAGTCTTATTTTTTTGCTTATTGAAAATCAAGTCAGAAATAATTGAATTATGGATTACTTCTCTGAACACAAATCATGTATTTATACGCGTGAATGGTATTAGAAACCTTTGCTGAAGTTTTTCCCATTGGCGTGAGGTTCAGATATTGCCAAGGATAGGAAATGTGTTAAGAGACTTGTCAAGTCAACCTCCTAAGACATGTTTTCCTTTGGTCAACAATTCTGTCACATAAATGATTTTCCTTCCGCATGCTTTGAATATAAAAAGCGAAGAATTCTCGGTTTGCAGAAAAGGTTGCAGTGATGTAAAATCGCTAGGTTTTGACAACTATCAGGTGCACAGTCCTGGTATTTGAAGTTTTTTTGAGTCTCTTAGATTACGCAAAGTAATACGAATGTAAAAGTAGCTCTTTTTAACATTTAATTGAAATATTACGAATAAATACTTTGGAGTGAAATAACAAGAATTGAATCATTTGATGCTCCATAAATTTGAGTCGCTGAAAATGCATGCCGTTAAATTGTCGTTCCGTTAGAATTAAACCTAATTAACTGAGGGAATTCGAAGACAATGAAACCAATTTTATGACAACTTTAAGCGTTGAATCTGCCATGAATTCGCATAAAAATATTTTAATTGGCTAAGTAGATGATAATGTAATCTTGTTGGAGCCCGATAACCGTCGAATCTTTCTCTCTTTTCTCAAGATTAAGCTGTGGAATGGATAACTTTGAAACGACCTTAATTTTTCATTGAGTAATTATTTGTGTTTATGAAAACGCAGTTAGTGAATGAGAATGCTTTATGTCTCATTAAGTATGAAGAAGCATTGTTCGCTCGTAAATCCTCGGAATTGTTAAAATAGTTTGGTTTTCGCATCCTGCTTTACCATCGTCCTTTTCTTTGACGTCTGGCATTGGCTTATCGGTGCCTAGGACTGCCTCACCGAATGCTTGAAAGTTACCATAGTCGTTTCCTAGAAATTACCTCTCAGGACACCTCTTGCATCATTTGTATACTGCCCCATTCAGACTTCCTCCTCAGAATTTTGCGCTCAGTCGTTTCTTGGTATCTACCCTTCCGTGTAGCTGCTCCTTTTATCCCTAATAGAATCACAGCTTCACGTCATATACCCAATATTATGTAACTGGTCTTATCCTGAGATTATTTCGTACATACGTATGTTGAGATAACGTCTAATAGTAATATTGTCTTCAAATTTGCGTCATTTTCATGATTAGATTCGTTTCCTACTTGGAAAGTTCCACTCAATGTTATGCTAAAATGTTGTGCACGTATGTATATATATGAATGTAGTTTGCCATTCAAAGAATTGTTTTGCAAAGTTTCATGAGTTATATATGAGCCGTCTGTGTCAGAAGTATCAGTAATTACACTGCTGCCTCAAGAAGGACGAATATCTGGTTAGATGGTACAATATTTAGCAGCAATGTAAGTCTCCATCAGTTACAGTCTGAGATCGAGTGAAACGCGTTGACGCTCTTTACAGAACGTGAATTCAAAAAGAAAGTCGACGCTTTCTCCTTTCCAATTCAGGATAACAACGCCCTCCGTTGGCGACAGCCGCGAGAATCTGAAGTAATCCGCGAAACCGCAGGAAACTAGGTATTTCCTCCTGACGTGGTTTTGCTTTCCTTAGGGAATTTCGGGCTAATTAAAAATTTCCGGTATCTTTCCAGCGTCAGGAGGGGGTTGGGCGGGTAAAATTGTGTGGTACAATTTTACTTTTGTGTAGTCTCGTCAGAATTTCCTAGGCATTGTTTAAAGCGAATTGTTCACAGTATTCATTGGTTTTCGTAGAGTTTAGATAGCTCGTCATGTCTCCCGCTGGTTTTTGCATTAACAAAAAAGTGTTTCTTGAATGTTTTCTGACATCAGAATCGTTATTGTTCGCTCTACCGCAGTTTTGTTCGTGTGATTGAAAATTGCTTCTCTCCTGGTCGACGTAAGCAATTACATGGCGCCTGCATACTTAAGTAGAGCGAGAATATACGGTTTCTGAGTGACTTACTAACTCGACTCGTGAACGTGCTCAGCATACAAACTTGTTTTCAAGATATTTATTTCTAAGTCATTCTAAATTTATGCTTCGATAAAATCAAGCATCTCACTGCTTGGAAAACCTTCGAGTCAAGAATTGGACCACCATTCAGACATTCACAATTCGGTATTATTTCATCAGGTGTTAGATAATTTTTCTTTATTGAAGTTAGCGCTTTTAGACTTCCCTAGGTTTTTGATCCTCAGAGACGCGATAAAAGCTTAGCGTTTGAATGTTTGGCGTCACTGCTGAGCATTCCTGTCTAGATTGAAAATGGTTCAATTACCTCGATCAATCGCTCGTGACATCGATTCCCATTAGCGTTCAAAGTGGAAAGGTGTTTTTTCTCTCTGTGGATGCGGATGAGTGAACTTCCATTAACTCCATCCATCGCTGTGTGAAGTGGTCCTCGGAACCTATACTTCCTATGTTCCAATCTCTGCATGATAGATTTTTATTGCATCTTTCTTTTTATGTAACTTAATTAAAAACTGAACTCTCAATACATCACAATTAAGTCAGCTTTTGGTAATATTTAAATGAATATTACGCCAGTTATAGTAGGCATTCTCTGAGTCCTTAATTAATTTAAACACATTAATTTAATCTTCCATATGTTTCAATGCTAAATATATTGCTTATATTGGAAAATAAAAGAACTCGGATGGTTTTATGTATTAAAATCTCCTCTGATTTTCTCACTCTGGTTAAACTACAAATCTTTACGTACGTACGTACATTTTAGCTTTTTAGAGAAATATTTTCTCTACAGCAATTCGATCATCACAATCAATCAACTTTTTCGCAGTCTTTCCTTCCTATCTCTCATATTACTCATATACATCCTATTCATTGCGCCCAAGTCTTTAACACGATGTGTCCAATTTTGAACGATTAAAGTTGTTCATCGATTTGAAGATAATATAGGGTATGATTTCTGCACCTATGTGGTATTGGGTAATAAATTTTGAGTTTATGGGTTATATTAGACTTCACACAGATATAATTACCTCAGTATCTCTATTTTTCACGTAAGATTTAAACGTAAGGAGACTCTACGATATCTATTTCTACGAAGAATTCTTCCCCGTTAATAGATATAAATCTCAAATTCATCAAGTTTGCCTTGAATCGAGTGTGCACCTTCTCTGCATGTCTACCGTTAAACAACACAGTACATTTCTGGGCTCGTGGTCCAGATGGGGAAATAGAGAGGATGAGGTGGAGTGAGAAAAAGTTTCTCACATTTCCAGCCCAGGATAGCGTCTCATTGGAGAATAGAAGCACAACATTTTATATTTCTCGTTCATAGCATTTCAAATTCTCTTCAATAGAAAATCATAAAAGTTTATACCTTTGGGCAGATTCATTGAACTTATCCTCGTGGCAACGGGATTATTAGATAAATGTCGTTTGACGGAAGTTATTTCGGATGGAACTGGAAAGATTTACAGCGAAGAGGATTTCAGCCGCTGAGGTTTGTTGATTTAAAGGCTTCAGCCGTAATGAGATTTTCAACTGAGTTGGGAGTCGAAGAACAATTTGCGATCTTTTATGTTCAACCACGACGACCAATGATGAATTGAAGTCGAAAATGCACGAATGGAAAGAATGGGAATTCATGATATGGTTGCTACTACTTAAATGGGTTAGGGACCACATAGGAAACTTAACAGCCCAGATTCGGTATCATTATAATCAGTCCATCAGTTAAATGAAGGGCATTCGTTTCGGTACATTGATGTTGGGATGATTTTTAAGTCAATCTAATCACGAATGTAAATTTTTCTCCTAGATCTACCTTTTTTGAAACAATTTTCTGAACTTAAAAGCTTTGAATAGATCTTGAAAAGTTATACATTGTTACATTTGATGCAATATTTAATGCAGGTACCTTTATTCGATAGTTAGAGAGATTGTTTGGAGACAAAGTTCTAGGCTAGGTTTGAGAAAACAGATTTTTAACTTACCTATTCACTTCTAGGACGTCCTGATTTCTTTGAAATCTTTCTGCACCAATGACTTCGAATAGTGAACATGTTGGCGAAGAAGTTAATCTCGTCTGTGGCGTATAAGAATGGACATTCCCTCATGAACTTCGCACTTCTTCACATTCCGCGCTGCATTTTTTGTTCATGAAGTCTCCTGCACTCCCTACTCCCCAACCCCAGACGGAAGACTTCGTGCGGGCATTCCTCTGCATTATGGCGCCCGCCGGGGGCGAAAACAATGCGAGATGCGAGGACATCTCCATCGAGGGTGTGAGACTGGCGTCTTTCAGGTCGAGAGTAACTCGTTCCTGGAGGGTGTTGATTGTCAGGACACGCTAGGCACCGCTCTTCTTGGCGGCGCGAGGAGGTCGCGTGGGTGTTGTAACTCTGCACCACCACCGCCGCCGCCGCGCATCTCCCATTCATCGTGCCCAAAGCTCACCCTTCCGACACGGTAACCCGAGATCGACCTCCCAGGGGCACCAGAGGGTGAAAACATCCCCAGCAACTTTCTGGATTCCGTTCATGAGGCTCGAAGGGGAGAGGGTTGCGAAGGGGTGAGGGGGTGACAGGAAGGGCAGTAGATTCCCCAAGAAGATTCTTCCAGTCTAACTTTGCCTCTCGGAGGGTGATCATATCCTCAAGTCTCCCCTCCGGACACAACAGGAGGGACTGCGGATACTTCTTCAACGGTTGTGCATCACTCAATGGGTCCTCAAGAACTGCACGGCCATGCTTTCCAGGATCGGCCGCGAGAAAAGGTGACATTTCCGGCGAACCACCCGGAGGTTTTAGTGACGAGGATTTTTCGTATCTTCCGAAGGAACGAGGATGATTTGCAGAAGCTTGGGTCGCTACCTTAATAGAAGTGTTCGAGTGGAAGGCTACTTAATTTTAAATCTGTGGATGAGTAGATGGTGGATGGTGTTGGGAAGTGCCCAGGATTCTTCTTCCTCTCAAGACGCCTTGGTGATACAATATCCTCTTTGTGCTTGTCACGCTACGGTGTCGCCCGTTCTTTCCTCGAGGAAATCCTCTTCCAGAGGCTATACCAGTTCGAATTTCTAAAGAAAAGCTCAGCTTATGCGAGATTGGGGGAGTAAGAATTTAACTATGTAGTAATCCCACGATTGTATCAACGCTCGTGATAGTGCTCTTCTTCGGCTTGAGAAAGTGTTTCTAGCTTTGTAAATTGAAATTTTCATCTTTATATTCTTGATTTAAATATGTTTTTGATGGTCTTAGCTGTCTTTTGAAAATATTTTGTGTAGGTTCTGGGTTGTGCTGAAATTTTGTATTACTTAGAGGTTAGGAATAGCAGGAATTTAAGTTCTGATGTAGGAATCCAGTGTATATAGTGCATACAAAGTATTCGGTCGATCGAAAATCAGGGATTTTCTCGTAACAATTTTTGATTGATGCTGGACTGGTAAAAATGAAGATACCACGAACGTAGCGCAATTGTCGTTGTATTCATCGAGAATAAGGCTGGAAATATAACAGTAAACGGAGCGTTACCACGGGCTTCATCGTGCATCTCCGCTCGTTATTTATTTTAGAGGTTTGCGAATAAAGCTGCAACATAAAATGCGGATGATAAACTAAAAGGCTTGAGTCGTTCCGATATTGACGTCACCCGCATTTTAGCACCAGCCGTAAAGTAAATTTGGAGAGGGCTCATTGGAAGGAAAAAAAAGCATCGCATTAAGGATCCGCGATGTAAAAGTTGATGGCGCCTAGCGCTTTTAAAAGGAAAGGAGAGATCTCGAAACTTTTGCCTATTTTAAGATCCATCTCTTCCCAAGGCGATTTTCGGTGTCTTTTACTTAAGGGTCGCATTTTGCGAGCTTCGGATGCGTTTCCTTTAAGGAATACTTTCCTGAGATTTTCATGCGAGAAATTTTCCCTCTACGACGCCCCCCCAAAGTCGTTTGCATTGATCGGGCGTATTCTTTTGGTAGGAGGCTCCCCACAGGCCAAGCATCACGGTTACGTGATCTTATGGTATAAGTCCCTGGAGAAGTGTTCTGGCAAGAGGCCAAACTTCTGTTAACAGTTTTCCGTTGATCTACAAAACCCTCGGGTCGTTCGCCCTACGGTATTGAATGTTCACTTTTCTTAACCTCGATGAACTTGTTGTGTCGACGTAGCGGTTGGTTCTTAATTTGCTGATTCAGAGTTTTCATTTGCGATGATTCGCCACCGTTGTTCACTTTATTATTAGTTAGATATTACTTGTAACACTTAAAGATTCTAATCGAAAGCAAATAAATTGACAACATGGTCACTTTGCCAAAAATACAATGAAATGAAATATTATGGAAAACAGCGTCAGATCATTCAACAGCCTAATTTAAATGTTGCAATCCAAATTTTTGTTTTTTGATGGAATGGATTTTGATCTAACATATATAAAAATTATCTGGAAATGTTTGCATTTTATATATGATTCAAACTAAAATGTTATTTACAATTTAGATAGCTATTCCAACAAACAGGAAGATCATAACACTTGCCTGAACCGCTATGATGCATGGTTCAGTAACTGCTGCTATTATATTTTTTTTGGAGAAATGGAATGTTACAAGGGAAATAGTGCTTCAGCGGTCGATTTTGTCATGGCTGGAATTAGCCAGCCTCGGTTGAGCTTTAACGTGCTCAACGTAGCGCCATTTTTACTGTAAAAATTTTGTAATTTCAGACTGAAAGAATTTGTGTTAATATGTCTTCGATCTTTTTGCAGTTGGCCGATGGTCTCCCTCGCCATGCCAGCGGAATACGACAGCGTAGTGGCTGCTAGCCCTCCAGTGTTCTCACACAGTCCGCCAACCCCAGGAGGAGGGCCAGGTGGTTTCCTCGCAAACTATGGCCACTTCCGTTTCGAGGCCGACCCCTGGCAACATCACCACTACAACTATAACAATGCTCGAAATTTTAATTCCTGGGCACCAATCACGAGAAGGCAAGAAAACTACCGCCGTCCGCCGCCTCCGTCTTTGTCCCTCAACATACCCCAACCGAATAAAGCGAGTCCACGGAGGCCGTGCTTGGTGGTACGCCCAGAAGAGGCTACTTCTCCAGAGAGCAGTCCAGACGAACCCACGAGTCCTACAAGGCTGAAAAAGAAAGTGGTGTTCGCTGATGATCGCGGTCTATCGCTCACACAAGTAAGTTGCTTCCGTACATCTCTCCGTTCAGCAGTATTTGCCTATTCATAGGATAATTAGTATATTTATAAAAACCCGTTTTATTCTTTGATTTCCAGAACGTGTCGTCGATTGATGCTTACGTTCAAAGTTGGTTAACGTTTTTATTTTGCCTGCGTTTTTGTATGAAACTACACCGGTAATTAATGATTCAATTTTTAATTCTCTGGGGACTATTCGTGGTTGATCTTTGTCCCTTCTTAATCAGATTATTAAATACTCCATTAAGCGACAATTATTTTCGTTTTTATAAATCCTTTAAATTTCTCTATTTTCAATAACGTTTCAAGGATACAAATCTCACGGTTTAATGTATAAACTTAGTTTTGTTGTTCGGTTACGGAACAATCAAATGCCTGTTGATAATAACCTTGATGGTAACCGATGGTAAGTCATAACAGTCATATAATGGAACAGTGAAAAAAATGATTTAAGATGCTAGTCCTGTGACTAACAGCTGATTCCCTATTGGGCTGATCATCACGCCATAATGACTTTTCCAGGAGTCTTAGTAACCTCTACTTTGCATTCTCAGGTCCGCGTGATGCGGGAACCTTCAGACTGCCCTCCCCTATGGACATTAGAGTTCCTCGCTCAGGTGACGAGGGGCGTCGCGGCGGCTGCAGCAGCCGCTTCTTCAGACGGCAACTCTTGGGAAACATCTTTCTCACAGCCGGCTGCAGACTACCTCGCCTTCCGACGCCGCCTCGACCTATCCTGCGTATCCCTAGAAAACGCCGTGGTGGTCGCGGGCGATTCTTCAGAGAAGAACTCCACTGCCCTTGTAGGCACCGTCAAAGTCCGCAATCTTGCCTTCCAGAAAGATGTGTCGATACGCTACTCTTTCGACAATTGGGCGACCCACGGGGACGAGGAGTGTTCCTTCGTGCCCTCTGCATCCCCACTCGGCCCACCAGCCCTATACGACACCTTTTCCTTTAGTCTCAAACTGCCGAGCAAAGTTCGGCGGCTAGAGTTCTGCATTCGGTTTCGCTGCGAAGGCTCCGAGTACTGGGACAACAACGAAGGCAGCAATTACGTGGTGGTGAGGCCACCCGCTCCGCCGGACACGGGCGCGGCCTCTGCGGTTGCCGCGGCCGCGTCCCTCGCTGCGGCTTCATCCCTCGCCCGCCACGCCCAGAGGAAGTTCGACGACGCCGTTCACGCGAAAATGTCCACGTGGTCGGAGTTCGCGAGTTGGAACCATTTGGTGAACGACAGCCCGTATTGGTGATGGTAGGAGGATGGTGGTTTTTCCGAAGAATGAGAAAGGAGCTAGTCAGTGGAAGGAAAGGTGAGCAAGGAGGACGGTCTAGAACTCGTACGATGAATTTCCGACTAGTAGTTCGGCCAACTATAGATGTATTTTCTTATTGAAACGTCTTTGAATATAACAGTATGTTTTGGTTATTTTAATTTAAGACACTGCGATCTTAGGTATGTATGGGCTTATTAATTTGGCAAACTTGACCCCCTCCAATATGTGGCTAGATTATTAGGGCTTGCTCTCAGTCTTCACGATTACTAGTATTCAGAAGTAAACCTATGTATTCTAACTTTAATACATTGCTGTCACTTTCATTGCTAGCCTATAGGGGACTGCCCCTTTTCCATCCAATTTACACCCTCCCTCTGGCAAGTACAGCCAAAGATCCAAAGTTCCATAAGAGGGGCGCGTGTCCCCAATTTAAATTTCGCGATGAAGTTGTTAAGTCACTCATCTTTGGGCGATCAGCACTTTCGTTTTCCTCTTCCCTTGGTTCGTACTTTCTTCGCACCTGCTGAAAATCTTTCGTGAAATGGAAGGGTATGCACGCTCACGTATTTGTTTGTGTAAGGGCTCACCTACGCGGTGTATGTTGGTGTTGGGGATGGGAGGAGGAGAGACCGACCCCAGGGGTGGGTTGGTGCGTAAGTCCTTGCCCCAAATGACTTGAGGGAGAGTTACGAGCTCTTGGCCTCGATACGAACGATGGAGACGTACTACGAACACGCTTCGAGGTAGCGATACGCGGGTTTCGAAGATGCCTCAGACCGTATGGAAATCTGTTTTGTACCGGAAAAAATATTCTATCTTTAAACGCTGTGGATTTTCGGAAATTGTGCCAGGACGGTTGGGAGAAAGGAGTCAACGTCTTACATTGACCCCGATCCGGAAAATTTCCAGCGAATTTTAGATGTTTAAAATGCGAATACGTGGAAGTTACGTAAAGGAAGATTTCTGTAGTAACGATAAAGGATCTGAAACTCGAGCAGCATGTGACTCAGATCTTGTATAATCGTCAGTATTTGTGTAAGAAAATTATTGGAATTGCATTATTTTTTTATTATCTCGGGTTAAGTGAGCGCTGTCAATAATTATTGAAAGTTCAGAATGGATTTATGGTCCGGGAACTGGGGACGAAGTACTAGGATGCTAAAAGGAAGGGGTTTCTTCAGAGTTCGTCTTTATTTTTATTATCAACTTTGAAAAACGCAAATTTAATTTTTATCACTCAGAGGTCCTAAAGGAATTTTGACGTTAATTCAAGGACTTTCCTTAAATTTTATCAATTAAGTAAACATTCAGTTATAAAACAAATGTACAGTTACATTTTTAATAAAGCCAACGCTGTTTATATTAGCATTCCAAAGAACGGCCGTCGAAATTTAGGGCACAGCTCTAATATTTTGGACTGAATTCATATTCTTTCATGTGTGCTATGCTTCCGGAAAAAGCTAACGAAGTATGTCTTTAGTTCACTTTGCACTTTTAACATTGGGATTCCTCAAAGCTAAGTCACCTATCACATCGGTTCGCCTATTCATCATAGGAATTCAACGCTTTCTGTCAAGGTCCTCGCGTCCTTTTGGGTTTCGCCGTCATTGCAAAAGAGAACGTCCCCGATTCAAGTGGTCTATTTGTTTTCCTCCCCAGGGGAATGAAGATTAGTGAAGGATCGCGCATATTTTTTTGTAGCGGATGCGCACTTCTATTTCGAAATTTCTTCGTGGAGTTAAAATTTGCCTCTTGAAAGCGTGGGAGTTATGGTCGAAGAATCCGCGTAAATAGGGTACAGCGATTTGGATTCTCGGGGGGAGGGAAGGCCTACACAGTGGTGAGGGGAAACTTGCCAAAACAAATGTCGTGAATGTGTGCAGTGCATCTTTATGGGAAGCTTTCCTTTGGAATCCTCTCCCCTAAACCACCTCATCCGCTACGTAACCGCAAATCTAACGTCACCCGGAAACCTTGCACTAAATAAGGTGGAAATGCGAACATAATGACGTTTACGAACTATAATTGCTGCGCTTGGGCGAATGTTAAAAAGGAGGAAGAGGGAACGTGTGCGAAACGGAAGGTGTCAAGGATGAAAGTTTTTAATTTCTCTTCCTTCTAGTTAAAGAGGACGGAGGGCTGTTTGCCTAGCTAAATTGAGGAGAGAAGGGAACAGTTTGTACCGATGAATGGGCAAACAGATCTTCTGCTATTGGGGTAGGAATGGGAATGATCTATCGCAGAGGGTAAAGTAATTTAAAGGTGCTGCTGAATCTTTGATCTTACGCGCTTTTAAATTTATATTATTTAAAAAACTGAGATGATTGCAGTATTTGTTGATTTTAGAGGTGATTAATGGAAGAGTCCCTAAAGAGGTCTAATTAAATTTTGACTAAAAGTTATTATTGGTATTGTGGTGTGATATTTTATCGATTGCTTTAATGTTTGCCTTATTCGTATTTGCCATTTATCTTATCTTCATGAAAAAGAAACCCAAAGAAAGTCACCTCTTATGTGAATTTTAAGATTGTCACATTTTTTGACTATAGTAAAACAAGAGCTAACTATTCTGATCGGGGTTTGAATCATAGCCAAAAATTGCAAAAGAGACGAGGAATTTCAGTAGCCAAATTTAGCAATTTTAAACGCTGCTAACGTTTAACATAAATAAAAGGGAATGCAATTAAGTAAGATTGGAACTTTTTTTTCATGGATTCTCTTTCTTTGGAATTTCGCAAAGGTAATAAATAGACGTAATAACATTTTAGAATTCAGTTTATTGAAGTCATAAGATAGTGATGAAAACGCTTTCGTTGTAAGAATAATTATATGCTCAAAATAACTATTGAAAATTTTCTCATTGATAAAAGTAATTTTTTCGGTATAAGTGGATTTTACTTTTTTGACTAACTTTCTTTTTTTCTTTTTTCCGGAAGGGGAAATGATCGTTTTCGATTCGTGCAAATTGGTTACTGAAGTTCATCAATTCTTTTCTCGAATGGACACTTTATCCTTAAGAATTATGTTAGAATTCTTTGTTTGTATGCGAAGTGTGATTCCTCATATTAATGACCGTATCCTTCTTTCCAGCTGATGAATTCAGGATGCCCAGGAGAGGACCTCGAATGGGCCTTATCCACACCACTGACGCGGGAGTGTTCGCGCATAGGCGAAGCCGACGAAGGCGCTGCGCAGCGCGAGCTTCTCTTCGCGTTACATCCTGAGAAGAGGTCGGCGTAATCGCGCGTCATTCATATCATCAACCCTCCATCACCAATTGTTATAGTCATCCATCGGATCCGTCGATATTTCACCATACATTTGTACATGCTCATCAGATTTTTTTAAGTTTGCTCTTTAATCTCTCTAGTCAGCACACGCACACGGTTTTTTTTTATCCTGACGGACCAACAAAACTGAGAAATGATGTACATACAAACTAGGCAACTTCATTTAGTCCGTTGAGATTTTTTTAAACTAGTTCATTATTACTATTATCGAATGGGTTTTTAAGAAAACTTTGTAATAGAGAGAAGGCTGTTCAGAGAAAAATATATGTTTATGGAGAAGTCCTGCGCCCATATTCGGTTGTTCGTTTTTAATGATGTTATTTATGTAAATAAGTATGATAGTGAGAGGCATAGCCGCGGCTCGCGGAGCATCGCGGGGTGGAGAAGGACGCCTGCGGAAGTTACCGGGATACACACTATGGAAGCGCGGTTGTAATTTTTTAAATTTTTTAAGATTGATGGAAGCTCTCTCCGGTAACGACCGTCGTCTCGTGCCTTCTCAAACGACCACGTATTCCTAAGAACCGCGAGCCGACGGCCATGCAAACTGTTTGTAAAAAATCGTACGTGTGGTTTGTTTGTTTCCGGCTTTAGTGGCCGAAAGTTTCGATGTTATATTTTATTCCGCATTGTTTCGAATTTGTTTGGTGTCAGTTCGATGTTTTTTTTAAGCACGGCGCCAATTCATGAATTTTAAGAAAATCACGTTGCTCAACACTTCCCACCAACACGTCGTCGGGGCTTTGTATCTATTTAATTATGGTGGGGCGCAGAATGGGCTCTTGTTTTGTTTCAAATTGCCGCTGTAGCCTAATGTGATTATGTAAAGGGTGATGAACCTTTTTCCCTCCCACACTATCCGCACCCTGGTCGATGGTCCCAAGAGAGCAAAAGACTGCTGCTTGCCGCATCTCTCGGTCATTCGACATCTAGCGTGATGTAGATTCCTGCCCGTGGCGACTAATTTTGTAAATACTACGTATGTACCCTACTTCCAGAGGCTGCAATTGATACTCAATGATTGTGTACTTGAGAGACATTCGTTGTTCCCTCCCTGCCTGAAGTGCAGATCTGTATTTTTTTATATTCTGGTCTTTAACTATGTTACTGGATGTAGAAAAGGCCCATGGCTTCCCTTATTTTTTCAGATACCGGCTGGTAAAAGTAAATAACTGGGCCTCTTTTCATTGTCTATACCATTTTATTCATTAAAAGCCCGATTGGGATTAAGATGATGGGTGTTTTAATTGATTCATCCTTTGTCACTCTATCGGAGGAACCTTGGTGAAGATTTCCACGATGCTACATTAATTTGCACATTTGAAATACTTCACTGCATTTATATTTTGTCGACACTCCAACCACTGCTTTTGTATTTGTAGTTTCCTATGATGTTATATGAGACTCTTTGTAAGTTTCAATTTGAAAGAAATATTGGAAAAATAAAATCGGGAAATATTTGCAGCTGAGATGAATTATCTGAGTTACTGAAATATATTATAACGCTCTTGAAGGAACGAGTACCTGGAGTGAATTTGGCTAAGATGGAATATGTAAAAGAGTACTAGTTCCATGTATGGATTCTATGGAATATACCAAAAATAAACTATGATCTATCTATTAAAGAGTTCTTAAAATGAGAACATTTGAATTAAGCTATCAAAGAATTTGCTATTCTCGCAAGTTTCTTAATGCTTATCAAGTATCCTGTGCAAGGAAGATCTAAATATGTTTGGAAGTTCTTTAAGAACATTTTGATGCAAAATGCACTAATTCCACTCAAAATAACTACTTTTAAGTATGTTAATATTTTAAAACTCGGGAATGATAAGTAATATCTGTGAAGAATTACAAGAATCTCAATCTGATTTTTATTGGACATCTTGATGCTTAATCTAACGTAGCATAAAAAGATTTATCGCATTCTTTTCGATAAACTCTGAAAAAGAAAAGAGAATACGAATGAAACTTTAATAGCTAAATTTCGCGACCTCGAGAAATTATTAAGCGAAGCTTGGTTTTCTTTTGGAGTGAAAAAGTTAAGGATGTGAGAGAATTTTTAGTTGATTTTTCCGTAATTTGAGCGAATGCGATGTTTCAGTCCTGCAATGATACTATTGCCAGCAACCAGTTGCATGAAAAACAATCTCGCTGGAGCTGCGAAAATAATTTAAACCTGCGCAGAGCAGGAACTCCATAAAGAGAACCGCTTTTTCCGTCTGAATCTCAGCCTCTGCAACTAGTTTTATTTTCTCCACCCTGAGATTGGAGCGATCCGGAGAAAGGTCTCCTAGCAACCAACGCTACGGTATCTCATCCAGCACTGAAAGATCTCTTTTATTTTGGTGCCATGAAAGTGCTATAGTGTGGATCAGATTCAGCCGGCTTTTGTAGGTTTCTTTATGGCAACGTTCTGTTTCAAGAAAATAAATTTCATGAAGTTCAACGCAAAAAGCAGTACGTATGTAATTGAACCATCTTAGAGGTGAACTCCTAGAGCAGTGCCTTCCAACATTTTTTCTTCCACAGCACAATTATTTGTATTTTAAAAGTATAGCGGAGGTCAGTCCGCACACATGGCCCCAACCGGGAATAGAATCCGGAACTGCTTTCACCAAAGGGGAACGCTCTAACCACTTAGCTATCCAGGAACCCTACATACTTATGTACCACATAGAATTTCGTTATGATTTCGTGACACTAAAACAAGCTTCTATTAGTTCCAGTGTACATTCAAATTGAAAAAGAGGAAACATATGTTGCAGATGAAAGTGTATTATCGTCCTTTGAACGAAAATAGATAGCAAGTTACAGCGTATGTAATTCGGGATCCGAAATATATGCTTCTCTCGCATATGACATGGAACGCCTAGAGCTGAGTCTTGGGGTCTTTATTAAGGCGAGATTGAGACTGAAAAGTCTCTTCTTTCATCTGACCTAAGCTAAGTTACGACATACTTATTTGCCGCGGCTTACAAGTTTGGAAGCACTGTCCTAGAGTACCTTCGGCTCAATTGAGAAAACTATTGTCTATTTCTACGATTATTTAGGAGCGAGATTAAAAGTAAAATAACGTTGGGTCAAAATATTTACGAAACCAGGCACTGATAATGAAGGTTCTTGGGTAAATAATGTAAATTCTTTAGTAAGTTGTCTTTAGTATGGTTGCTGACCTTTGACCTGAGGAAAGGAGAATGTTAAAACATTCTCCTTCTTCTTATAGTCTAAGAGTATTTTAGGAAGTAGGAATGAAGACTTCATTCTAAATTAATTAGATTGAAGTAGAAGAAAGGGCGAGTAAGATATTGGTGGGGGATTGCAAAAAAATATTATCGAAGGGTGGTTATTGGGAGAAAAGAAGCAGGTGGTAGAATGCAGAGTTAAAAGTAGTTGAATGACATGAAAGGAGTCGTCAAATATCAAAGAAAGAAGGAATTAGCGTTAAGCGGAAGTTTTTGGTAATTAAAACCTACAGGAAGATGGTGGAATTCCGACATTTTGTTGGTGAAAAGTTACCCAAATTTTATAAGGTGCTTTATCGAGGTGAATCAGAAAAGTCTCGTTTGGAAGTGTTATCCGGTATAAGTTTTTAGAAATGTGGCACAATTAAAAAGCAATTAAAAATATCAGCTCGTGCAGCAAGAGCTGCTTTTGATCTGGAGGTAACACTCGCTTCCAAAGTTTACAAAATACCATTTGCTCTGCACAACGCGTTTTGAAATATTGCGTCCTTTCAAAGTTAATGCTCCACAGAAGGATATGGATGCAAATGATATATCTTTGAGCGATGCAGAGTATATTTGAGAACTGAAGATAATTACGAGGCAAGCTTTGAGGTAAATGTAGGTCAAAAAAGGTCACGGCGAATTGGATGAGGAAAAAAGGACCAACATTTGTCAAACTGTAAATACGAACCTCGCTCACATGTCAGATGTGAGATGTCTTCTTTCATTGGAAGTAAATTTGAACTTCGCTCCACGTCATGAAACTCAACGAATAAAATACAACGCTCGTCTTCAACACTAATTATTAATCTGATTTCCTGAACTGAATCTTGTTTTCTTGAGGGAGGCTGAGACATTTGTAAGTTGAAGTTATTATGGGAAATTCTGGATTGAAAAAAAAGATATAAACCCGACCAGCTTAATAATGCTTACGTGTCAACTTTTTGCGCTACTCAATTCATTATTCAAGCGAGCTGGATCGTTTAAAAAAGTTTAATTAAGTGAGGGTCATTTGAAGACTAGAAATACGCATTAAGAACGGCAGCTCATATTAATATACACGAAAATTTTATGGAAAATACACTCTTCCCTTTCCACGGAAATGTGGTTCCTAAATTATGTATGAACAGCAAGATTAGCTTTTGCGCATAAAGTTGGAAATTTTCGATGCTAATTATTTTTTCAATCAGACTAATGAAAAATTATCTGGGAGTTTCTTGTTCAATAAATTTCAATTTTGCCGCTAATAGAAAACTTTATTGCCGCAATTATAGAAGATAGCATTAATATGTTTGAGGACATGGTGAATTTTTGCTTTGTAAAGTATCACATAAATACTTTATTCAGGCGACTAGTTCAACACTTTATCAGGCCTGATGACGAGTCGAAACTAATCGCCTGAATATCAATTTGAAATTTTAAATATCGATTTTGTACCCTTTCTTTCGCAACAGTTTTCACCAAGTGTGGATTTCAACCATGGATTGTAATTTAAAGCGTCTGTAGTATAATATATCCAAATATTTGAAAAGAAATCTTCATCACGAATAGCAGGTACAACATTCTCATAATTCAAAGATGGGTTTTTAAGAGAAATCTCTGTTTGGCTAGAAAATTTCCTAGGAGATCTATTCTTCGCTAGAGACACAATAGAGTGCATTACACTTTGACTAGATTCAAAGCCGAATCTCATTACGTACTTCTTATTTCCTTCGATCGAAAATTTCGAAGCCGGTGTTTATGTTCTCTCTACATCCAGTAACATGTCTCCCATTAATCTCGACGTCGACGGGCAAGAAATGTAAGAAATCTCAAATTTACCAAGGGAGACAAGAGCTCCTTAGCGATTCGCATTTCTGAAAAAGAATCAGTTGACAGCGTAATGAATGGGGCTACTGATCCCTTCCTTTCTCCTCTTATCGCGCTTCTGCTTCGGGTGCCGTTCTCCCTTTTCTCCTCTACTCTTCCTAGGCGCCGCTTCGCGTCTTACCTCGGGTCACCGTTGGGCGCGTTTGCGTCGCCTGGCGCCACTCGCTCGGATTTGAGAAGATTCACGAGTCTCTCCGTGATCTTGCCACGGGAAATAATTAGTTGGCTACGGATGTCGGGAAGCGGAGGATATACCTCCTATTGACACTTGTGAACTAGCGACGGTAATCAGCGTTCCACATTAGAGATGCCCACAGTCATCGGTTCATTCATTTACATTCAGGTCCATGATGTTAATTGCCTCCAATGCTACAGTGCATATGTAGATGGGATTAGCATCGGGATGTTGATTAAAAAGTTTCTACCTGATAGAATACGCGTTTTTGTGTTGTTCAAATACCCCAAAAAAGTTTCTTTAATTAACGACGGAGACTAACACATTGCGTTAATTTCGATGTCCTGACAATTTGTTTCTGCTCGTGAGTTTAAATTTAGGTTGAGCGTTTGGATTTTGTTCTAATATCCCCAAACCAGTTTCTTTAATTAACGACATAGCCTAACGCATTGCTTAAATTTCGACATCCTGACGATTTGCTTCTGCTCGTGCGTTTTAATTTATTCTCTAGTAATGGATACAAGAGAGTCTCAATCAAGATCCATCGGTTACACTCGGGAGTCAATATATTTTGGTCTTCAATCGCCTTGACATTTTTAAAACTAATTCAAATAAAAATTAACTTCACCTCGCAGTTCAAGCCAATAAATAGATAGATATTTCAATTCGATTACCGGATGTAAGGTAAATAAATATTACGGATAATGTCGATTATATTACATACAAGACAGCCGGCTCGCGACCATTGGAAAATATAGCAAGGGGTCTACGGAGCCGAAAATGTTGATGAGAAATACTGCCCTATATGATAGTGGTATGACTGAGAAATTGTTAACGACATGCTGGGTAATTGTTATTCAATTAATTCAGAAAACTTCCATTTTGGAATTTTAATGAATAGTTGCTCCCTATTAGACTTTTGCGAGTTCTTTTTATCGTTTTCTTGTCTAATTTATTATATATATGTAATATTACATGTAATGATATATTAGTCTATGAACACTCCATGAAAAGTCGACAATATCTTCAAATGAAGAAAATAGTATCTCTTATGTTTGTGGAAGTGACAGATCTTTAAATCATGAAGATAAATAGAAAAACACTTCTACGCTATACCACAAAAAGTTTTTTTATTACACGACCATGGTTTCAACCCGTTGGGTCACCATCAGGTGGTGTGTATCCTGGGACCCATCATCAGGTCATCATCATCACCTGATGATGACCCAACGGGTTGAAACCATGGTCTTGTAATAAAAAACCTTTTGTGGTATAGCGTAGAAATGTTTTTTTTATTTATCTTCATGATTTAAAGATCTGTCACCCGTTGGGTCATCACCTGATGATGACCCAACGGGTTGAAACCATGGTCGTGTAACCTTTTGTGGTATAGCGTAGAAGTGTTTTTCTATTTATCTTCATGATGGAAAACTACCATGAAGTCGAGGCCAAGTTACTGGATTCTAAGATCCTCAAATATCAGAGAAACCCGAAAATTATCACTGTACTGTTCAAAATAAATTTAATTATGATAAATCATCTTTATTTGGACTAGATTGAGACCAAAACTCTCCCCTTTCCATCTAAGCTATAAAAATTCTAAACCCCCAAATAAATTCGAATACTCGTTAATATAATTGTTATTTTCAACCATGGGAAGGTGAGGAGATATATTCGTCAAGAATAATTGTTGGTTTATTTTGCGTTGAGAAGCGTTGTTATTCTCTTTTTTGGTCTTAACAGCTACTGATGTCCTTTTTTTCTTCCGCGGAACCGAAATATGCGGACCTTTTCGTGACCAAACTAAGGGAGAGGAAATTCTCTGGAGAAACAAATTCCACCTGTTGAGAAACTCCTACGATGGCATATATGGTTGCACTGGCCATAAACTCTACACTCCATCATAAATATCTCGCTGAATGAAGACCCTCCCATGCCGTAACCATTGGTGTAATACTACCCAGCCATGGATGCATTGGCATTTACATACAGCGATAGCAAGTTTTCAATCTAAGCAATGTTCTTGCGATCTATTCAGTGAAGATTAATCTTCATTTTGAAGCAGATATAAGTGCATCTGCTGATTCGTATTGGGTAGATGTATAGCTTTGGCGCTCAAACTGAGGCCACCTGGCCTGAAGATACTACATGTTAATAGTCTTTGTGCCTACACGTACTGCTCGCTGATTTAAGTCTTTGCAGAAACTTTTCGGTAAAGAAATACATATATAAAATTATGTTCGCACCCAGGCGGTAGATAGGCTGGGCGCGGCTCTGATTCGACTTTTATTAGCCGGCTCTAAAAATTCTTTTACCTTTATAACTTCTACATTTTCGTATTCTGCCGTCTTTGTTTATTACTATTACAATGTACATGAATCATGATCCCAGCATCATTCAATTATCACTAACTGAATCTCGCGGATCCAGTAATATTTTAAGCTGGAATGGTAAATGTTCTCTTTTTACAAATTTTTTAAGGTAGGTATGTTGGTTCTAATATACGAAGAATCAAGTATTTAGCCTGAATGGAAAATATCTTTAAGGGTCCTCAGTAATTATTGAGAGTTATACGAAGCTGCGCGACAGAAATATTTGAGAACCGTAAAAACCTTAGGAAATGTTTTGTAGCTTTTATTTCTTATATTTTCGAAATGGAGGAAAATCCAATATGTTGGTAGTTGCTGCATATTATTGATTTTAATTTTTTTGTCGTCTTTTCCTAGAATAATACATTAGGAGTATGTACGGAGTACTGTCACATTTTACATTCTAGAAACAGGAATTAGCAACATTATTGGATATCACTACCTACTTCAGAAATTCCGCGTAAGGATCGCTACTTTCAATTACAACTTTCTCCACATTGGTCACATTTGAGAGGGAACGATTCGAAATTTCATCAATATAGCTGCACACAGAGAAAACCCAGCCACTCATCTAATTTTTAAAACCAGTTCACCCTCTTTTTCTGAGATGAATCGATTACAATCTCGCCGTATCTATGTGTATTTTCAATCTCTATTCGATTGCCAATAACGATTGTAATTACATTCCTGGAAGCTGCCCGATTGCCTCTGGAAATCAAGTGGAACGCCCGTCCAAAGTGTTCCCGCCGGTCAATAACGGCTTCTTTTGAACTCACATATATATGAGATGAATTATCTCGTAATCGAAACAACGCGGGAACCCTCCGAGATTCGAAAGCACGATCGCTGGATCAGAGGGCTGGTCACGACGCTATTCGAACTGGGCGGGGAAGGGAAATGATGAAGGGCGTTAGGAATTGTGGGATCCGAGCGAATAGATCGTGGAGAGAGTTTGTAAAGATATTCGAAAATATTAAGAAAAGGGGTCATAAAAAAGATTCGATAGTCACATTTCTCTTTTGGTTTTTATCCACGCTTCTTTCATGGTGACTTCGAAAATAAAATCCTACTTTAGTAACGGTAGGATTTCTCTACAGGAGGATTAATGCACTGGAGCGGAACATTGCTTAAAACGTAAACATTTTGGAAGCGTTTTTATGACTAGGGAAGCATCTTCTGCAGTCTGCCCTCAGATAGAGTAAGGAAAAACATCCAAAAACCATCAAAAGTAATTACATTTGATGAGTTTTTCCTTAATCTGATACTTCATCTACATGAACTAGTTTATATCAGCAGCCAATTACTTATAATGTCTTCAGAGTATTCAACCAGGAAAACCCCTGGAGCTGGATTGAGATAAGGATTGATAGCAATTTTGCTTTTATTTCTTCACTGGATTCACATTCCAGAATGTTATGATATAGAAACGTTCATGTAACTGCAGCACAATAACCCAATGAATTACACTTTTCATAGCATTTAATAAGGAGTTATTAGAGTGAAAGCCATTATTTAGCATCGCATATACCTCAGTGATTTCATATTATCACTATCATGAGCAACATTGAGATAAAAATAAATTTGAGATATATATCTCTATCCTTTACCAAAAAGCGAATGAAAATATTCCATTCATCAATATTCGTGTGGTCGTAAGAACCTTTTTACAGTGCAAGATATCTTTATCTTTATGATTTACAGTGCAAGATATCTTTATCAGTGTAAAGTATGGTTATTAATAGTTTAGGAGGCATAGCAAAAGGTATCGTAGATAGGAGTTTTAGAAGGTCAAATTAAGGTTGCCATGATCAGTTTTTGAATTCCAAGAAAGAATCCAGGCTGTTCATTGGTCATTTTCATTATTTTTACATGTTTCAAGTCTGCAATATTGATACGTTAAGAAAATGATTTGCTGATTTGTATGCTTAGTTGATATATGTATTCGTAACTCAGACAAGGTCTCTACATGGGTACTTTGTTAAACCTTGCTGTTTTTCATCTCTAATTTAATCATAAAGGAATTTCCGACTTGTCTCCAAGCTGCATTTTGCCATCTCAAATGTCGTTTGACATACTTGTAAATACATACATTCTGTAAAGAATCTTACTACATTGAAAGTTCAACATTTATTTAGGCGGTGTTTCGATCAGTTATTCGAGGAATATTTTTCTGTTTCATTCCCTACGTCATTTTTCGTTGTTGATAAATACAGATTCTGATGCTCTTTTTTCAGTTCCTTAGTCTTCAGCATATAAGGCAGGAACAAAGTAAAATGCTAAGTAACTCCAATAGGGCTGCTCTTTCTCTAAAAATGACTACACATTGATGAGATATGCTAAACGATGACAAGTATTCCTCATAACATTTCCCGTAAATTGGTTGCTAATCTCGCTATATAGAAAATTCATACTGAAATTCAAACAATCATTGTCTTTAAATTTTGTCATGAAAGAGACAGAAAACATTAATCGATTTCATTAGATAGAATGCTATGCGTCCCTGCTGTCTTTAAACGGGACTCATGGAAAATTCATTCTTACCTTGAAATTCTTAATTCCACTTATGGAATTCGAGATCATGGAAAACAAAATGGAAGAATTCTGATTACACATTCATGTATGTTTATAGGCTTGTTGTTCTAATTTTGGAAGCAAACAGTTTGACAATGCTGTAATGAGGTTTGATGAGAATAAGTTAAAAGAATTCAAACTATCAAAAATAATGCGAAAGAATTAAAATTTAATACGAATCAAATTGTCACCTCTTGTAGCAAAATATGCCGCTCAAGACCTGTTCTCGTCACTGGTAAAATCACGAAAGAAAACCTTGCGCTGCTTCTAAAGATTTCGACTAAATCGGGAAATAAAATCATAGTTCGTGAAGTGCACGTGTCTCTCCAGTTCAGTAGAAACGCAGAGGTCATGAACCTGACGATTCAAGACCAGCACCTCTGTCCAAAACTTAAGGATTACGCTCCATATTTTTGTCAGTACTTATCGGCATTCCTTCAAGGAATACTACACGTATGTATGTATGATGAATTCTCAAACATCCAAGTTCTACTAGTCAATCGTTCAGATTTCTGAAGATGTCTCCGTGGGAGACGAAATGCGTTGAACCTTTTCAATCGTTTTGATGGTTTTATGGAGTGAATCATTTCCAGCCGATTTAGCATGGTTAGGATATTGTATTGCCTAGGATTTATTCTTAGTTGCTTAAAAGAAATTGTAGTTAAGGAGAAAATAAATGTGGTCGTGGGTAATATATAAACACGGTAATGGGTGTGTCGAGAGACGTTGATGTTGGGGTTGATGATCCTTAAAACCTTACGCAAAGTTTGCGACAACTGGCGTCTTTCTTTTATTGTGCGTGCGTATTTTTCATGCTCTTTGTAATGGGGCTGTCAAGCTTCGTTTCCATCGAATTATAGATTTAACTTCTTGTAGTGTCAATCAGCTGATATGGATCCAAAATATATCTCGTTTCGCATCTTAAAATAATGATAGTTCTACAGTCTCAAAGTAACGAAGGAATTCGGAAATTTCCGCTAATTGTGAGTTGATTTAGGTGGTGCGAGGCAACTCAATTTCCAAGTAACATAAATGTCAACGAGTGAGAAAACAAAGCGATTCCTAGAAGTAATTGCCAGGACTTGCTGTTATTTTGGATCTATCCCAAGAAACAAACAGAAGAGCGAACACGTTAGCAAATTACGAACCTAATCCTTACGGATATAAGCCACGCAGCACTGGTTGGGTACATACATATGTTGAACCATAAGGAGTGAAAATTGGCGGTTTTACTCAGATTATCATGAAGGTTCAGGTAAAAGAATATTCCATGACGATGTACATTTTTTTCAATCTTGCAGCATTGGTTACATCTGACGCCTCTGGGAGTCATATGTCGTGAATATCTCATCAACTCAACAAGTAGCAGCTATATTAGAACTTTAATGTATTTATTAATTTATTTAATTAATTTATTCCTCACATTACTTTGTAATTAATATACATCCCTTACTTTGAAACCTATTAAATATTAAATAAATAATTTATGTTTTTCAACTGATTAGTGAAGTATCATAGCTGCATTTATAAGCTCATGTTTAGAGAAGAGAGCCGCAATGAAATGCCGATGCTCCGCGATTTGGCGAACTTTGCTATATGGTGTTGTCCTGCTTGCATTTTTAACAGGACTAGCAAATATAATTTCGTCTCTACCCAAACTATCCGTCCCATAAGTCTTCATATTTGCCCCGGATAATTTTTGTGATTAATCCCAGCGAACTTTCATGAGTTTCAAAACAGGCAAATAAATCTTGTAAAATTTGGCGGAAAAGTGAACTTGGTAAAATTTTCCACGCGATTAAATCCTCGCGACCTGAGGAACGGAGGGCACTTACTCTAGAATTAATGAATGGAAAGGGATAAAGAATTCTCGATTGATGAAAAAGAGGATGCGGACCGTCACGTTTTATGGAAATAATGGGATAAAAACCCCTCTTGAGTGACCGTTTTATAGCGGTTAGTTATACATTTTGGTCGGCGAGAGAAATTGGGATGGAAACTGTTAGTCACGAGGATTGAACACGCGGCGACTGGAAAGATGCGTTCATCATAATAGGAACGAAGTAAACGTAGTTTTAGGCGGGGAAAGGTACGACGCACGAGGAGAAAGAAGTCAAGAAAGTACGCCCGTAAGTCTTGTCCAAATGGTGCGGACCTAGGAATCAGGTGATGCGTGCGGTGGACCAATCACGGCGGAGGCTCTGGAGAAAGGATGGGAGTATGAGATCTGTAGGGTTGCCAGAGGAAGTGTAGGAGGCATAAATTAGTGGGAGAATTCTTTGCCCACCCCTTTCCCCTACCTTTTCTCCCTTAAAACTGCCTTGTTCTCCTCTGCTCCTACTATCTCTCAAGCTCCCTTCCTGCTTGCTTACCTCCCACGGTGACCCTCCATTCTGTAGTCGACATAAGAGATAGAACGTCCGAAGACTGTTCGACTAGAGACCATAAGATTTGTCTACTGACTCGGTTGTGTTCCTCTTTACATATCCAGAAACTATAATCATCCAATTTACTAATGGGAAAATGATTAACGGAGGAAATCAATAAAGATACCTAGCTTCCAATTACTCATCGACCCTCTGAACTTAACGATGGACTGCAAAATCAAGACCTCCATCCGCAGTTATAATTTATCAGTAAATGATACTACTTACGGTCAGTATTTTGTTCTTGGCTAATGGAATCGATTGGCTGCTTCTGCAAAAACTCACATATATCTTCATACTATTACTGGAATCTAAACGGAATGAAAACTTTTACTTGATCTTGATCGAAAATCTATCGAAATCCGAAGAATAGTTTTTATATGTTTCCGCATATTGACGAATTTTTAGGACTGTGCTCTAATAACTGTCGCCTTTCTATGATGAAACATTCGCCCTTTTAGAAGTGGATGTTGATTTCAAAATTGTAATAGAATTTTAGCCTCAAATATGAAATTTATTTGCGTTCGAAAACTTTGCTACCAAAATCATTATTGAGGAAGCGAAAGAATTTTCCGCTCAAGATTCTTTTATATTGCGATACATAATGGTGATCGATGTTTGTGAAATGAGAATGACCTCCACAATCCTCCGAGAAATATAAATAAATGCGATCAATAATGGTTTGCCCATTTCGTGCTAATCTCCCATCACGAAAATAATTATTAAGTACGCTATAGTTGACTGCAAAAACATTACGTATTCTAATTCATTTAAATTGCCTGAGAACTTCGTCATTTTTTCAATTCTCAACGCGCATATTATGGATGAATTAAGCAAAAAATACCTTCAGAGATTTCAACGGAACGCACTGTCGCGGAGGTGCAAACCAATTCGAATATTCTAGTAGTTGTAGCCTCCATCGTCACCGAAGTGAAATTGAAACAGCATTACAAACCGTACTTCCTTGACATTGCATTGATTTCAATTATTATAATTTATGAGTTGAGTTGAAAGTTGATTCCTCTCTTCGAAATTTAGGGTAGAGTAGGACAACGTTAAACGCATTACGATCAGGTTCTCTGTTTAGGTTCTTGTGGAACATTCCGATCCTCAGAAAACATTGAATTAGGTAGCAGTGTTATTGATAAATATACTGATATTCCAAATGAAATTCACTTTTACATGTGCTTATTTATGGGCCTACATTGCAGTGCGCGGAAATAAATGACGGAAGAGAATCTTCCTTGGTTTAGTATTACCGTGGCATTGATAAATTTCGGCAAGTCGAGATGATGTTCTGCGAGGATAGAGAATAAAATCCATTATGTTGCCCGCAAAAGGTTAAACAGCCCGAAAAGGGTTTAGAAATTATGCTTATTAAAAAACATTTTTGGTTAGGATATAATCTTCTGTGTATCTTCCGTAAAGCCCGTCGAAGTGCATTGGAAAGAGGAAGACTCCAATTACAACTATTTTATTAATCATTATTAACGAATACAAGGCCAATTACTAACTGGAAAAATGCGATTATCCGAGACTCGAACCCAGGACCTTGAACACTCCGCAACCGCGGGTTTATAATGGTTTAGAATAGGAAGCATTCGAAAAGCATATTGAAATACTCAGTAATCTTTTAACATTTTTGGGATTACACTTTTATGTTAGCCAACTTTTCCTTTAATGTATGTGATCAAGAAAGTCCTTTCATTGCTAATAAGCCTTAGGAAGGCATTTTAAATATATCGACCCCTCATTATAATCCATATTAAAAATTTTGGTATCTAAAATATGCAATCACGTTAATTCTTTGCTCCTGTTTTTGTTTAAATAAATTTAATTTTAAATGTTATAAGGCACACTAACCCACCGTATAGTAGAGCAATAATATATGCATAAATACATTTTTAAATAACCTTCGTTATTCCAGTATTCTTCATCTGTGGACAGCGATCATTTTCGTAACATCCGTGCGGCTCTTCCTTTAATGTCAGCTGTGCAGTTCTGAAAATTGGAAATTTTTGCTGAATCTCTTTTTCTTGCAAACTTTCACGAGTCTTACTCCTTGTTGCAGAGATTCAAAAGTGAGCTCACCGATACAGTATGAAACTTTTCCGCAACAAATGAGAAGAGTTGCAGGACGGTTTGTTCGTATGTATTTGCAATGTATATGATTGAAGCTAAAATGTAAGAAGTGATTCTTAATTAAAAACCTCGTGATACTGAGAGACTGCTATTTTCTGTGAGGAATATCTGGAGTTCTGATAATGATTTTAATTGAATGTGAAAGAAAAACAGAATTTGGAGATCCGTTTTGGATTTTTATGCAAACATTGTTGAGCATAGAATTCATTTATTTCCAAACCATTGAGAGAAATCAATGAGTGGACGTAACATTTTCCCCTCACTTTCTCGTTAAAAATTATTGAATCGAATATAATTTACTAAATATTTTAAAAGTTAACGATATCGAAAATAGGCATATTTTATACGCAGAGCAAGCCAAGGTTTTAAGATTTTAAGCGTTAGGACATTAGTGTGGAAGGTTTGCAGCAAATCTATCTCTGAATATTGAGGTACCGTTAAAGTCTCCCACCGCATTAGAGTACGGTGGTATCTCGTCGATGGAAATGGTAAAAATAAACATGAAAGTCAAGGAATGGGCTTGGGTGAAGGATACTGTTAGGGTGGTCTACTCTTGAGTATCGACGCATATTATGCTTCTATGTACTGAGCCTCCATTCGTCCGATATTTCTCTCTTTCCTTCTCGCAACATACCGATCTTGTCTCCCTGACATTTCTTTCCACCGCACCCGTTCTGATTTTGCAGTCATGGACCTCGCTGCCGTTGGCCTCCCTTACAGCGATAGATACGTTGAAATTCCTTTTGCCGCTGCCCGCAGTGTAGCGGAAAAAGCTGCGGCTTGATATGATGTTTTTAATATAGTTTAATGATCCTGAATAAATTTTTAATCCACTTGATTTTTTTGTTTCTCATTCTCATATATGTTCATTCTTAGGCTCAGATTGTATTCTAATGTACTTATGGATTTGGGCTTTCAATGCTGTCTTCATTTTCTGTCACGATTAGTGAATATATCGGCATATGTATTAGAGCCTAAAAATATATGCTTTTTGAAAAGCCATATAATTTTGAATAATCTTTTTTCTTGTTCATGTTTGAGTCTATTTCTAACACATGTTTATTTTCGTGCCTTATATTGGCCTGGAAATTAATGACAGATTGATAGTGACAGTTTACATTTGGCGTATCCTTACTTACTTAATATTAATTCATATTAATCTTTCTATAATAATATTAATTAATATAGAAAGGTCTTTCTTTGGGTGTTAATGTACGTGGAAATTCTTCTTTTCCATCTTACTTATTGGCAGCTACGTTCTATTGTATCTCGATAAATAGAAGTGAAAAAAGAAAAGAGGAGGGTAACTTTTCAAAGAGGACAAATGGGTGTGAAAAACTTATGAGTTATGGATTTGAATCAAATGAATTCACAGCTGGCAAAAACTAAGGATGAGGTTAGAAAAACCTACTGAAATGTATATACTGATAGTAATTTATGGAAGATACAACGGATAATTGAAAATGATTGAAAGATTATTTAAACAAAGTAATAAATAAGAAAATGAAATCGATACTTTGAAAGATTGGAATGATTTAGAAAATAAATCGGGATTAGACTACTAAAAAGAGCAGTCCTTCATGAAATACTTAAATACGAGATTAAGTAATAATTTAAAGGTTAACGTGGAAAAAGCAATACTGAAAGTATAAAAATTCAATATAAATTAAACTACAAAATATGGCAGTATTTATAAAAATGCTTTATAAATGCAGAAATATTTATGAGAATAACGGGAATTAGTGAGATAAAAAGCACATTAAAATTGGAAACAGTTCAGGACGGTATCCGTAAACAGTTAAAGCTATTGCGAGGTTAAATTATACATTAGATTCCCCAGATTAAACCATACTAATTCCAAAAGGAATGTGCAATTCCACACGGATGCTTAATGAGTTGAATAGGTACCACTTATTAATTCAGGAAAATTATACTATCAACGTCTTAACTTTCATACCCAGGATTACGATGACAGCCATTATCAAGGATGACATTGCAGTTAACGACTCGGTTTCCTACTTTAAGTATACGCTATAATTAAGGGAATGTTAAAGATTCGCTCGCTAACCTTATTAGCCAATTTGCATTTAACGTCTTCTGAATCAAATACGTAATCTCAGAAAATATATCCAAGGAGGAAATGTAGAACGGCAAATCTGCGAACCGCTTGTGTTTATCGTACATCTGTTTTTTTCTCCTTCCTCCAGTCGGTTGACCGCCTAAAAAATATACCTCTTAGGACCCGGTCGAAGACCTGGAAATGGTTCAACATATGTCGGCTCGTTTGGTGTCAAGGAAATGCTCGATTAGCTGCTAAGATGTTTCGGTGCATTGAGCAACACTAACCGCTTAAGAATTAATAAAGCGCCTAACATTCAAATAGATCTGGGAGATGAATAATCTTCTATTAAGCTAGAAGAGAGACTCGATTGTAGAACAGCCTTGGTCATCCCTTCCGATGGATTATCTAGCTATCTATTTTAAAGTAATAATAATAATATATGCGAACACTCTATTCACAATATCTCTCGCTTATAAAAAATTGCCGACCATCAGTATTAATCTAATTTTCATTTGGTGTTAAATACAACGAAAATATATTATATTTAGATTTAAGTTCATGCACGTTAATCAAAATTTTAATTTTACAGTACAATTCTGAATTCGTAAAAAATCTTGCTTTACTACTTGAAAATTAGTTTCGTTTCTATGGAACTTAAAATTATTGCTATGCAAGTGTTGTAGTCAATGCGTATTTCAGAAACTACTTTGCCATCTTCGGGAAAGAAGAATATCACTTTTTCTTCTTTCAAACAAACAACGCCTTTTCTCGAACTCTAATGTCCATTTATGATGACCATTCAAACCACTTGTTACTAGAGAAATGGTAATAAATGTCCGAGATTGGTCTTATGTAACTATTTCTGCATTCTTTGCACTATTTAGATGCTAGGGAAAGGGTTGGTCGCTGCATGAATCTCTGATTTATAATTAAAGTAATGTACACATACCGTCTATGTACTTATATATTTTATCTATGCATTATTATTTTATCTTTTAGCTATAATAAGTAACTATAAGTAGTAGTAGTATTGTTAAAAGTGCTTCGACAGCTAAGGTAATTTCGCACATGAGCGCCCAACGGGAATGGAACCCGGCACCGGCCCTTTGAAATGTTAACTAAATTTCTATTGTACTTTTTTTCTTTCAATA